>JBAMJV010001918.1:0-305085 GCA_037951105.1 Echinarachnius parma
ATCTAAACTGTCAAAAGGGCATGTCCAAACCTATCCAAACATTATAGTAACTAGGCTAGTTTGTGCACGAGGGCACTGTTTGTCTGATTTATGACTCTGAGCAAGTTTTAGGCATTCATATCTAAGGCAAATATGTATTAAAAGTGCATACAAGGTAGTCAATATTTCGCCATACCTTCAACATAGTGTGCGTAACTCCGCCAGTTCAGAAACCAGTGGAAGGCCCTGTCATTGTCAATGTATAGTTTAATACCCAGTGGCGTAGACAGGTTCTTACACCTGGGGGGATGATTTGCCGTTCACCAGACCAAGACCAATTTGTTCGCGGCCGAGACCACCTGCCGCGAAATATTTCGAGACCAAGACAATTGCTTGAAAGTCCTCTCAGTGGCTCAGTGGGGGGAGGGGGGGGGGGGGGGGGGTTGGGGTTGGATGTTAAGATGGTCGTGACCAGGCGGGCCGGAAGCAGTATTGGATTGGGGGGGGGGGGGGGGGCAAACATATGGGGGCTCACGATTTTGTCTGTATAGGGGCTCATGCCCATCAACCACACTCACAGTGCTGCCAACTTTGAGCCAGATGTGAGAGTGAGACATTGCAAGGAGCGAAGCGACCAAGCCCGAAGGAGCGAAGTGACTGAGCGGGGGGGAGGGTGTGGGAGGTACCCCCCTCCCACGGGTACGGAGCTTTTGCATTTTTGGACTTGAAATTGTGCAATCTGGTGCTTACCTAGATTAGAAATTCGGGCTTAAAATTGACTGTATCTGGGAAACGTGTTATGAGTTGATCGACCAGAAATTTTAAATATATTTTCACGAAGAAAACAAATAATTGACACACTAATAAATATGCACCCCAACACAGGGAGCGAAATTACTGAGCGGGGGGAGGGTGTGGGGGTGGGGTGTCCCCCTCCCACGGTAGGGAGATTTTGCATTTTTGGACTTGAAATTGTGCAATTTGGTGCTTACCTAGATAGGAAATTCGGGCTTAACATTGACTGTATCTGGGAAAGCGTGTTATGATTTGATCGACCAGAAATTTTAAATATATTATCACGAAGAAAACAAATAATTGACACACTAATGAATATGCACCCCAACACAAACACAAATATTGTATTTATATTTAGCGTCATACACAGTTCCAACATCACCATATGCCACATTATGTATGATCTAACAACTTAGCCTACCAAGAATGAGTCCCGAGGGGCGAAGCTACAGAGGGCTGGGGCAGAGCCAAATAGGGAGGGTTTGGGAATGGGTATCCCCCTCCCACGGAGAAGATTTTGCATTTTTGCAATTTGGTGCACGTCACACAAGCAGCCAGAGCAATGCCAGCCTATACACTGGAACTACGTGTCCCGGTATACAGAAAAAAAATACTCACCCCAGACCATACGCAAGTTACACAACAAACTGAGATAATCTGTCCGTGCGCGAAGCGCGCAGCGAAAATTGAAAATGGATGTATAAATTACTTTGTTAAAGTTAGAATTAACAAGTCTTAGCTCATACAACTAATGTTTTCTTTCCCACTCGTATACAGATACACACAGACAAAAAATATATCCTTCCCTAAAACCTGGGGGGATGATTGTACATGCCATCCCCCCCCCCCCCCCACCTTGTGAGGTGGGGGGGATGCATCCCCCTCATCCCCCCCCCCCCCCCCGTTGTCTACGCCCCTGTTAATACCCATATAAGTAGAAAGAAAGAAAAGGAAAATGTTGATGTTAAAGGAGTTTTCCTGCCCTAAACTCTCAATTAAACTTCAAATATAACTCATACATCTGTTCTTTTTCCCTACCTCCAGCATAGTGCGCGTAACCCCGCCAGTTGAGAAACTAGTGGAAGGCCCCGTCATTGTCAATATACCCATACAAGTAGAAAGAATTAAGAAAAGGAAAATGTTGAAACTCTAAATTTAACTTCAAATATAACTGATACATCTGTTCCTTTTCCCTACCTCCAGCATAGTGTGCGTAACCCCGCCAGTTCAGGAACCAGTGGAAGGCCCTGTGGTTGTCAGTGTAGAGGTTGATGATTCAAATCTCTCTTTTGCAATCGGAGGAACTGCAACATCCGAGCCAAGATACATCTTTTCTTACGTGGTAAGTTTATTTTACTCATTGTCCAGAGTTTTTGTTTATATTTAAACAAAGCAAATATTAGAATAGGCCTGATTCTGAGTGTTTTTTCATCAATCAAAAGGGAGCAAAATTAATATCCGTTAAGACTTGAACCAGAAATGTCAAAATTTCTCTTCATGAAAATTAATATATTTTTAGTTTCGAGTACATAGACCTTAATGCCACCAGTACATATGAAAACAAATTTGCAGTGAAATCAACAAGCCTGGTTGCTCCCAAAGGCTCATGGATCCAGAGTTTTAATATTGATTATACATGTATATATATCCTGCAGATAACATGTTCTCACTTGTATATTTCTTCATTATCATCTAAGAGCCTGATTTCACTCACTTCAGCCGCATCGAGGGACCCATGTTTGGTGGAACATCCATCACTTTCCATGGAATTTATCTTAGGGCTAGTTAAACAAATTTGCATCCAATAATTATATTACACATGGCTTTGATTACTGACATTTGTAATACTGATGTTACTCATTTTAGCCCAATGGAGGGACCCATGCTTGGGGGAACATCCGTCACCCTGCATGGGATTGGTCTGAGGGCTGGGAATAATTGGATCATAATTACATTAAACTGATTGTGATGTCTCCGATTTCACACACTGTTATATTATGTTCTTCATAACCTCATGACAGGAGCCTGTATTGACTCATTTTAGCCTGCCAGAGGACCCATGTTTGGGGGAACACCAGTCACCCTCAATGGGATTGGTCTGATGGCTGGGAATAATTGAATAAAATAATGAAATAATTGTGACACCTGCCTTTTTCATAATGTGTTGTTGTTTTTCTTCTCCATTATCATATAATAGAAGCCTGACTTCACTCACTTTAGCCCAATGGAGGGGCCCATGTTTGGGGGAACATCCCTCACCCTCCATGGGATTGGTCTGAGGGCTGGGAACACTCAACAGGTGATGATAGCAGGTGTACCCTGCCATGTGCACAGGTAAATAAGTGTTTATCGTAGAGATTATATCATAGCCTGTTGTTAGAGCAAAAAATATGGAAAGATTATTTGTTTATTAACCATAATAATAATAATAATGATGAGAATAGTTTATCTTTATAATACGCTTTTGAATCTCACATTGTTTGACACTCTACCACAATGATTAAATTATGCCCTTAAGGTAGAGACTAGGGTGTCAACATTAAAGAAGAATATACCAACCCAACTATATTTATCCTAAATGCAGGGTTCGGGCAACAAAGATCCACTGTATAACAGGCAACGTGAGTGAGCCAATCAGCGGGCCTGTCGTTCTCTCGTTGGACAATCTACAGCTATCGGCGGCAGGGGAGTTCCAATACAGGGAAAACCCCTTCATCACAAGCATATCACCAGAAAGAAGCTACTTGAGGTATGTCCAGCTCTCCAGGGTGAAACCAGGGCCCCGTTGCAGAAAGAGACACAGTCAATTGCAAGTTGCAATTAATTAAGTCAGAAAATTGGAGCGTTTCAACCAATCAGATTTGCACATTGAGAACACATGATCTGACAATTACAATTAATTGGAACTTACAATTGATTGCACCTCTGTCTGCAACGGGACCCTGATGTGAAGGCATGTCCAGTCCTACAGTCAAACCAGGTCTAGCAATTACCTGCCTACAGAGACCACTTATTTTGTTTCCCTAGGGAACAGTTTGCATATGTTTATGAACCTGTCTATACAAAACACTTATATTGTAATTTCATTCCATGTAAACAGTTTGCATTAATTTTCAATGAAACTGTCTATATAGACTAATAATCTAAGTGAAGTATTCCTCATGTGGTGGTTAGTCCTGTCCTACAGTAAAACCAACTCTAGCAATTACCTGCCTACAAAGACCACTGTTCTTGTTTCACTAGGGAATAATAAGTCTGCATGTAAATGAACCTGTAGATAAAGACCTAGACAGAAAAGTCCATCTCGTTCTGGACTGGAGGGGTCCTTTAATTTTATGACGTCATACTATCCCCACTTTCAAAATATTTTCATTTCCTTTATATAGAAGAGAATAATTAAGTTTGCTTGGTAATGAACCTGTCAATAATGACCACATAATCTTGATTCCATAGGAAATAACTAACAATACATGTTGGTTAACCTGTCTGTATAGACCACTGACTGTATCTTCATATCCCTTGAAGCAGTTTGCATTTTAATGAACTTGTCAACAAAGACCACTTTTTCAGTGAACCAATACAGAAGTGATAATTGTTTTATAGCGATGCTTTATTCCTGATAACAATTCCCTATAAAAATGAATTTTGAATTGTACATTCATGCCCTTTCCTTTAAGATTATCATCTCTTTATTACCCTGTGCATTTTGTTAAATGTTTAACATGTCTATATACAAACCTGTTCTGTATGTTTGCATCCTACCCTGTTTTCTACTCGTCTGTTTTAATTCATTCTCCCCTGTCTGCTGCCTCCTAGTGGTGATACCAATGTTGCAATCTATGGCTACAACCTGCACCTGGCTCAATCTCTGAAGCTAGAAGTCAGCGTAATAACCGGAAGTGGGCATAGAGTAGTGGAAACTCAGGTTTGTCTTACATCTGAATACTCTTTTGTCATTATATACCAGGAGGGTATTTCACAGAGATTCTAAGTTGAACTTATACTTTATTAAAGTTGGACCTTACAATTATGGATAGCCATTTGTAACTGGCCTTGGGATAAAACATATTCAAAAGCAATAATAATATATGAATAAATAATATAATGAATATTTTACCTTCCATTTACTGATCTAAGAATGTACTTTAAACACTAGTAAGAGGTGAACAAATAGGTCACTGAAATGTATTACAAACATATTGTTCTAATATATTATTGCAAATTGTGTAATAAACGCAAAACCCAGACTATAGAGTTTTATCTTTTTGAAGAAACTGACGAAAAATGTATTAACTATATATATTTACTTTTTTCTAAAAGGACTGCCATCTGCCTTGGAGTGAAACTGACAATGAAGTCCCAGAGGAGATTAGAGTTGATGTGCTAGAATGCCCCGCTCCCGATATGAGAGGGTCTGGCCTCAGCCCCTCCCCCAACGACCCAGTGGTCACCAACTTGACCGTGGTCATCAACAATCACGCACGACTCATGCCGATGTCCTATGACGGTCAGATCGAGCGGCCCCAGCTGCGACTCCTTTACTACCCAGACCCCGTCCTGAAGGAATTTGATGGTCATGTGTTTAAGCTGGACCCTGAGTCAAACTATGTCACTATCTATGTGAGTATTGTATGTATAGGCATCTGGGCGGTGTTTCACTAAACATACACTAAAATCACTTTGAGCATATTTTTAACCACTAAAAATCTATGCTAAAATCGATTTTCGTGTTTATATAGTCAAACACCCTACTGGTTTATACAGCTTGAGCGTATTGTGATGAATATTCATTAACCTTGTGAATTTGCATGTTTTGCACATAAGTGAGTTAGTGTTGCATGGGAAACTCACAGCTTCTTTTAAAAACTTGAAACACAAAGTTTTACAATGCTTCATTACCTTGTACTGCCCTTTTTGGCCTATTTTGGGGTTGTGGTTCGGCCGTGTTGTGGCTGATAGGTGACATGGTCTGTTCAAGGACCTATCCGTTACCAAATTTGGGGGCTTGTCCGGGAATCGAACCCGGGACCTCACGCACTTGATGCAAGAATCATACTACGAGATTCCTTTGATTTTAAGCTTAATTGTCATTATTCATATGATTCTTTTATTATTGTTTAGAAGAAACAATTGTATATCATGTTGCAATGCATGAGTTCATATAGTTTGTATTTAGTTGAGTTACAAGTATCTAAACAGAGGGAACTTGACTTTTCATTACTTTCAAATTTGTACAAAAAGAACGAGAGAAACAAAGGGATTGGAAATAGATTGAATAAAGATATTAATTGTTTTGCTCATGTTGCTGCAGTGTTTTCTAATATATATATATATATATATATATATATAGGCTGCAATTAATTCAAACATATAAGGAAACTGACCAAGAATATATTGTGATTAAAAGTGAGCAAAGAAAAATGGGATTCCAACGGGATTCGAACCCGAGACCTCCGGATTGCTAGACCGGTGCTCTACCGACTGAGCTATAGAAAACCCTACGACGGCGTTCTTCCCTGAAACCCCTTAATTCATCATTGCTCAAGTGGTCAGAAGCTTTATAAACCTGACATAAACCCGAAGCGGATTAAAATCAACAAGCGATACAGCTTTTTGTAATAATTAATTCAAACATATAAGGAAACTGACCAAGAATATATTGTGATTAAAAGTGAGCAAAGAAAAATGGGATTCCAACGGGATTCGAACCCGAGACCTCCGGATTATAGGCTGCAATTTGTTGATTGTCCTTTACTTTTGATTATTTTACTTTACTTTACCATTATTTTTTGCCACTTTTTTTTCTTAGGCTGTGCAAAATACAGATTGCTTTTGAATGAAATACAATGAAAAATACAGTTGCACTATCTACTCCCAAGGTTAATAATGTAAATGTATTTGATGTATTTGATGAAAAGGTCATAAACATGTTTTTTCTCTCTCTTCAGGGTGAATACCTGGATCTGGTGAGTAGCAAAGAGGAGATATCGGTAACCGTGGGCAACCAGCCGTGCATCGTGGAGGAGCTGCACTCAACCTACCTGGCTTGCAAGGTGCCATCTGAACTCATGGAGCAAGGCAGTGGCTCTGGTATCTATGAAGTTGAGGTAAAAAGTAGCATTTAGTAAACAACAACTGTATATCCATGTTTATGAGACTATATAATTCATACAGTTTTGAGTACTTTTAATTTATAGCCACAATGGTATAGGTGAAATAGAATACTTGTGCTATCTGCAAGGTGCCTTCTGAACGCATGGAGCAGGGGAATGGCTCGATAAGGAATGCATCTATGAAGTTGAGGTTATTAAAGAGGCCATTAGACCAATGGTGGAAATTGCTTGTATAATTATATGGATTTGGTGGCCCAATAAGGTGGGTTCCCACATAATGAGTGACTAACACACAAGTTGTATCCTCTTAACCACTTGGCTATGGGAACCTTGAGGCCTTCTGTATATGTACAATGTTTATCATGATCATCATGATTTCGGATTCTTGAAGGGAATTGGGTCAAAAATATAAAAACGTTTTACATGTTTGTAGGTGGAGGTGGAAGAGTAGGCAGCATAGGTCTTCTTGACTATTAAAGGGACTTAGTAACATTGTCCAAATCCTCAAAATAAAATTGTAATTCTAGCGGTTCCTTTATACCTTGTTGTATTCGTATTAACAATAAAATCATGGGACAGCTTTCGGTTTTTCAAATTTCCCTTTCATTACATAGATATGTATGATTGAAGTATTTAGATAAGAAAATCTCCGGGCGAGATTTTCATCCCTGTACAAAGTGAATGCAGTGAGTTGGTGAATATCACCCAATATCACTTTGCATTTTCGCTCATTACTTGGCCATACATTGTCCATTTGACCTGAAATTTTCACACAATACCCTGAGGACATATGAGATAACAACAGTATACATTGCATCAACCATTCATCAGTTTTTGCACATCTCAACAAAGTTACTAGATCCCTTTAAACTAAAATGGGCTTTCAAAATTGTTAAAGGGGCCCTGCAACCCAAATGCATGTTGACCTCTGTTCATCTGTATTAGTGTACACATTCAATATTTGTAAACGGTTTGACCCAAATATGTTTTGTATATTTTTAAACATTTTATCATTTATTTGTCTTCATGTTGCTAAGCCCCACCTCCTAAAAAACACTCCAGAGCAAATTCTATTGTTGACCTGCAGTGACATCATTTGTCAATCACTGGTCAGCTACCATGAGATTAACAAAAGATGAAAGTACAAAAAGAACATCCACACAAAAGCATGCCCTGCATACCTCCATGCAATAGCTTAGACAGTGCTTTTCTTCTGACATAGCAACAGCTATTGTAATTGAAGTTGTGTGAGTTGGTATTCTATTCAACCGTGTGATGCTATTGTGATTAGGCTAATCACAATAGCATGGTAGCTGACCAGTGATTGACAAATGATGTCACTGCAGGTCAACAATAGAATTTGCTCTGGAGGGTTTTTTAGGAGGTGGGGCTTAGCAACATGAAGACAAATAAATGATAAAATGTTTAAAAATATACAAAATATATTTGGGTCAAACCGTTTACAAATATTGAATGTGTACACTAATACAGATGAACAGAGGTCAACATGCATTTGGGTTGCAGGGCCCCTTTAATATATTGAATGATTTGACTTTTATATAACCACAGGTAACGATGGGTGGGAACCACAAGTACGACATCGGTCTGCTGCAAGTTCCTCCTCCTGAGAAGAAGCAGGCTGCGTCCATCGTGGGCACCGCCATCGGCATCGTGGCCCTGGTCGGCGTCGTGTTGGTGGTCGTGGTCCTAGGCATCCGGAGGCAAAGGCGCTCCAAGCGGATGAGGAGCGCTCCCATCAACGATGACACGGTCGTCTTCAACCCCATGGAACCCGAGGAGTCTGCTGAGGTGCAATTCCATAGGATCAACAGTGAGTTCTAACAACTGCACCCAAAATTGATCATGTTAATGATATACTAGCGCTTATAGGCCAGATATGATATATGCCCTATGAAAGAACAGTGTGTTATTTTCTTTTTTACAAAGGATATGGGTTGTTTAATAGCCTAAATAATGAACAACCAATTTTCTGGGCATTTACTTTAGGATGCATGAGCTCATGCAAAATCACAGACAATTTCTTTTCCGCTGGATCAAGTTGTCAGGATACAATGGAACCTTGAGCTTCTAGCTAGTAAAACCAGTAGCAAAGTTGCAACATGGCTCATGTGTATTATTTGTTACTCACTGGTTGAGGAATACGCTTACTCAAATCACCAGTCCATATACCATTATTTGATTGAATTTGAAATACAAAAGCTATTACTTTGTAAACAGAATTATAAATATGTTTTGTTTTTATTTTGTTTTGTTATTATAGCAAAGCCTGGATCCCTTGCCTATGGCAGCATCCCCAATATAACTTGGTAAGAACAATTTATGTACATGTATATATATATATTAATTTTTTTATCATAGCGTACCTGACCAACCCAGGTTCTGTTGCCTATGGCGGCCTGCCCACTATGCAGCGCCCTCTATTGGAGCAGATCAACAACGAGCTGGCAGCCGAGATCAGCCAGGTGCTCATCCATGAAGAGAGTCTGGCATTTGGAAAACTTCTTGGCCAAGGTGAGCTTTGACTGATTAGTGATTGATCTCTATGATGATGATGATGATGATCGATTAAAGTGTAATTATTCTGGTTAATTTAGCAACATGTCGAGGCATGATGATGATGATGATGATGACGACGACGACGATAATGATAGTACAGTAATTAGTATTGCCATAATAGACGTAGAGGCAATAATAGTTTTCAAGTCGCTTCACCGAGGCAGCCTCTTAGAGAATTCATTTGTACCAAGAATCAACGACTTTCGTCTTGACGATGTTATGATGATTAAGGTGATATATGTTATCATCTATCCAGAGGTATAGCTGTGTGTCTACAGGTAGAATGAAACACATTTGATTGCCACCTCCAAGAGAATGAATTCTTCTTGCAGATAAAGGACTATATCCTCATCAAGACAATGTGATGACTATAATGTTGAATGAAATGGTGATGATAAAGATGATGACAACAAATGCAACAATGATGGTAGTAATTATGATGATGATATTTATAATTCTTTACCCACAGGTCACTTTGGCTGCATGTACGCTGGTAAGATGGCGCAGGACGAAGTAGCCATCAAGTCGCTTCACCAGGGAGGCCCCCCAGAGTTAACCTACTTCCTCTGTGAGGGCATCATGATGAAGGACTTTCATCAAGACAATGTTATGACAATATAGATGAAGATGATATTTATAATCCTTTATCACCAGGTCACTTTGGCTTAAGATGGAGAAGACGTGCAAGTAGCCATCAAGTCTCTCCACCAGGGCAGCCTCCAAGAGATCACATCTTTCCTTCAGGAGGGCATCAAGATGAAGAACATTTATTAAGACCAAATAATGAAAATATAGATGATGAAGCTGATATTTGCATATATACGATCCTTTACCAACAGGTCACTTTGGCTGCGTGTACGCGGGTAAGATGACGCAGGACGGAGAGGACAAGCAAGTAGCCATCAAGTCACTCCACCAGGGCAGCCTCCAAGAGATAATGTCCTTCCTCCGCGAGGGCATCATGATGAAAGACTTCCATCATGGCAACGTCCTGACGCTGATCGGGGTGTGCATCAACTCTGAGACCAACATGCCCTACGTGGTGCTGCCCTTCATGCAAAATGGGGACCTGCTTAGCTTTGTGAGAGAACCAACCAACGTAAGTTTGTGTTGGTCTTATATTATATTATTCTTCCTTCGTTTTTTCAGAGATCAGCAGAAACCAGGCTGCATGTACAGTTGAGAATCAGTAGGGGAATAATGTTTATTGTTGATATCTAGACATGGCTCGAGAAACATTGGTCAGTGGCTGTTTCTTACAGACACAAAGTAGACTAATGCTATAGTCATGAAAGGCCTGAACTTTCAAGCCAAACAGAATCTTTATCAAAGGCATATAATGGTCCAGACAACCCATGAACATGGAGGTATATGGATCCTTGCATACAAAGTGTATATAGCCTCAAGATCATGGTCTAGACTTCTCGCCTTTATTTGTGTCTTTATGACACTGTGATGAGTTCTTGGTCCTTTAATTATTTCCCTCATTCTAAAACCCTCTCTGAACAGGAGTTGACAGCGCGACAGCTGCTAGAATTCTGTCGTCAGATCGCCACCGGTATGCAGTATCTCTCCAGCCTCAAGTTCGTGCACCGGGACCTCGCGGCCCGCAACTGCATGCTGGACAATACAATGACGGTCAAGGTGGCCGACTTTGGCCTGTCCCGCGACATCTACGAACGTGACTACTACAGCGCCAAGGACCGGACGGCCAAGCTGCCTGTACGATGGATGGCCCTGGAATGCCTGGAGAGGAACATCTACAACACCAGGACAGATGTGGTATGCTTGTAATGTTTTAAAGGGATAGTTGAGTTTTGGTAAAGAGAGTACAGTTTTGGTCAAACTGAATTTAAGGAACCAAAACCTGCACCGTTACATTACAAACTAATAGTTTTAACTCCACCAGGCTTGAAAGGTATGACAAATTACAAATGATTAACTAAAATGCCTGTTATCATTAAAAAGGAGCCGTAAAAAAACTCAAGAGGGCGCTCTCTAACAATTCATTGGTTTCAACCAGTTTTAATAAAAACATGTGCATGTGATGTTTTGTTAAAATAATGATTGAATAGAGAGATATCAACAACTATTAAAAAACATCTTTAGTAAATTTTTTAATTTTTTTTTATTTCTTCTTAAATCATCCACTAAACCTAGGGTCCCAGGTTTATTCTGATCGAATATGTTTGATATTTCAGCTGTTTCTGAACCGATTTTGATCAAATAAAGTTTATTCTGTCATTTAAATTGATTGTGTGCTCTTTGACACTCAGTTTTTCATTACCTCACCAAAAAAAAATCGTGCAGCGCCCTCTATACCAAAACTCAACTCTCCCTTTAAATCATGAAGTCACCTTTCGGGGACTCTTTATGTGAACTGCATGCTATATGTTAGCCTCTTTATTTTATTCAAATTTGTCTGATTTTCATGTGCTTCTATATACTATATGGTACACATTTTCAGCCTCGCTAAAATGTAGCTTTTAGAAACCGGAGGCAGAATTATGATGAAATAAACACATGTAGACTATAACGGGGGTCAATGTAGAAGGTAAACAGCTATGAGATGTAGCAATTTTACCTTAAAGGGCCTAAAGAATACAACGTACTTTGACACTTATTCCATAGTTGATGACTTGAAACATAGGTCTGCCAAAAAAAATCCATGAAAATAAACACAGTAGTGATTTAAGACTAGTTTTATGATTCCTCATTGTACTGTTATATTTATGTAGGTCACATGAACTGGGAAAGATGACCTTCGGGTTGAGAGTTATTCAGTTAATCTTTTTCTTTCCCTGGCATTCATGTGACCGTTTCTTTATACCTTGTATGATGATTGTTTTTGTATGTTTCATTTGCCGAATAAATAATAATAATAATAATAATAATAATAGTTTTCTGATGCCAAATCTCACTTAGCAGCCAGTTTACGCCCCACCCACATTTATGGTCCAGAATCGGCAGCGTGATCGACATGTTATTGACAATTCATTGGCTTACGTCATGACGCGTCATCTACAGAATTTAGTTCATTAGTCCGTTCTTTTAATGACGTCACATTTTGGCGATTTAAAAGGGGCGTTCCCAGGACAATTAGATATTTACTAATTACCCCAAAATTGATTGATTTCATGAGAAATGACTGCCAAATTATTTTTCTTCGGGAAAAATCTTCGGGAAGACGCTGTAGTTCCTTTAGTGAAAATATTTGTTTCACTCTTCGATTGAATTGACTAAAGCAGTATCTGCAATATACCAATTAAATGTATTGTATCAGAGTTCTCCTTATATGTTTTGTGTGGGAGCCATTGCATAAGTTATGTGTGACACCAAGGAATTTGCAATTACAGAGTAGATAGACCTATTAATTTGCTTCAAAGTAAAACAAAAATTAATTATATATATTTAAATTTTTTTTGTCTTGAATCTTTGTCCAGTGGTCTTTTGGAGTGGTCATGTGGGAGCTGCTCACTCGAGGGGTCGTCCCGTACCCATCGTGCGACAACATCGACATCCTGAAGTTTCTGCATGGAGGTCGTCGACTACCACAGCCGGATCATTGTCCTGATCATGTGTAAGTTCACACTCCTTCGTTGTCAGCTCAGTTAAACTGGGAATTAAACTTCTCAATAGCAAGCTGCAAATAAGTTATTGAACCATTACTTAAAAGATAAAGCATTTCCCATCATAGTGTGGGGAATGTTTCTATTTGTTGTATTTGTAGGTGTGAGATGATTTGTAACTGTTGGTCCAGGAGTTACTCATTCATCATGAAAAAACTAGCTGAAGTTTCATTTTGTTAGTTTGCTAGATCATTTCCTTAACTGTTCTATTTTGTTTTATTTGTTGTTCAGGTATGAGGTGATGCTAAGGAGTTGGTCTCTTTATGTTCCTCCTTCCTTATGACAAAACTAGCTGAAGTTCCATTTTGTTCAGAATTAGTTCGCTAGAACATTTCTTTAACCGTTCTATTTTGTTTTATTTGTTGTCCAGGTACGAGGTGATGCTGAACTGCTGGTCGGTGAGTCCCATAGACAGACCAACGTTCTGCCTCCTGGTTGACAAGCTCAACGGGATCCTCTCGGAGCAACCTGAGGACCTCACAGAACCAGAGACAAATGAGGTATACGTCAATGTACCAGGAGCAACAGCATCAGAAAGCTATTAGAATAGATGTGAAGAAATTTCGAAGACTTAAAGACTTAATGACCTTTCGGAGTTTGGGGTATTGAAAAGTGTTTTTTTTTTTCTCTGTGTAAAAACACATGAAAAGGATCTTTTGTCACTTTAGGATGATTGCAGATCAGTAATTCTAAATCAGTATGCCACGATCTCAACAAGCTCAACAGAATTCTTTCAGAGAGACCAGAGGACCATGCAGAACCAGTGAGAGCTATGTCAATGAACCAGGAGCATCAGCATCCAAAATTATTTGAATAAATGTTTAGAAATATGGAATATAGAATTTATGACATTTTGGAATAGTGAGTACACATGAAAACTGGAATCTGTCTCTTCAGGATGATTGCAACATAATTCTTGCAGCGAGAGACCAGAGAACCATGCAGAACCATAAGCAAATGAGGTATACGTCAATGTACCAGGAACAACAGCATCAAAAAGCTATTAGAATAGTTGTGAAGAAATATGGAAGATTTAAAGACTTAGGCTGGAATTCTCATGGAGACCTTTTTTTAGTTTCGCGTCGTTTTACGTCAGAAGTAGGTCAAATTTAACCCACTGTTTTATGGAAAGCCGGGTAGTTACTTCTTTGCCACCATAGTCTCCATTGGCGCTTATCCTATTTTTTTTTCTCATTCAATTAGCGCTTTCTACACTCGATTTTGACAGCGGAAGTTTGGAGGTTTCCACGCAAAATGAGTCCATGTTATTTATATGAAAAGTCAAATAAATCTGGCAAAATCAACGATTATTGTCAAGTTTCTACACACTTTTTTCATACTTTCTTCCAGCCAGTTATGCGTAAAAATACGCGTCAGGCGCAATGGTCTATTCATAGGTTTTGTGTTGCATTTATGAAGGATGAGAGCGCATATCTAGTACAAGCGCGCATTTATAAATAAGTGTGCATTGTTTGCAGTGTGGCGCTCCATAAAAATTTAACCCGGGCTAAATTTAACCTTTTGATGAGAATTCCACCCTGAATGACCTTTTGGAATTTGGGGTATTGAAAAGTTTTTTTTTTTTTAGGGTGTAAAACACATGAAAACTGATCATTTGTCACTTTAGGATGATTACAGATCAGTAATTCTAAGTCAGTATGCCACATGCTCAATAGAATTCTTTCAAAGAGACCAGAGGACCACACAGAGCCTGTGACCACGAGGTGTACGTCAATGTTCCTGGAGAATCAGCATCTGAAAGCTATTAAAATAAATGTAAAGAAATATGGAATATAGAAATATGACCTTTTGGAATTGTGGGTACACATGAAAACTGGAATCTGTCTCTGCAAGCTGATCACAGATCAGTAACTGAAAACCAATATGCCACAAGCTCAACGGAATCCTCTCGGCGCAGCCCGAGGACCACACAGAACCGAAGACAAATGTGGTCTCCACAATTTACCAGGGGCATCAGCATCTGAAAGCTATTAAAAGAAATGTAAAGAAATATGAAAATTTAGAACTAAATATAGAACTTGGAATTGTGGGTCCACATGAAAACTGGAATTTTCCTCTTCAGAATGATAGCAGATGAAATTCTTTTTAGAGAAACCCCCGCCCCCCCCCCCCCTTTTATTTTGCTTGGACCACAAGAATATTTGTACAGTACTTTTTGTATATGTATATGAATTTTATATAGTAGAATTACATAGTCAGAAATTATGTTATTATCAATGCATTCCAATTGTTCTTTCAAGTTAAAAATGTAAAAAAATATATATTTTTAAATAGTGTTAGTTACTTAATTATCAATGCCTTCCAATTGTTCTTTCAAGTGAAACTACATGTATAACAATATATATATTTTTGAATAGTGCTAGTTATAATAAATCAATTAACCAAAGAATTACATCGGAACATTTTACTTCAAAAGGTTAATAGATTCTTATATATAAAGAAGAGTTATGTTAGGATATGAAAATATGTGACGGAAAATATGGAATTAAACTAAATTTGTTCTTGAATAATTGTTGAATATGATTAATGAATAATTATTGTGTCGTTTATCATGTATGTGCTATTTCTCGAGGGATATATGTTTGTGATGTACAAATATTGGCCAAATTTATTTCATATGTGAAATTTTATCCAATAAAAATAAAATTAAAATTATGCAATGTAGGCTAGCTCACTTTTTGTGAAGTTGCGAGTTAAATTGTACATCTCGGCATTGGTTTACAGCACCTTCTTGCCTACATGACAGAATAAATGTTGCCATTTATCTAATATTTATAGTAGTCTTGCGTATGTTTATTTTTTTACAGTGGTAGAGGAATAACGTTTTTACATACCTTTCAATTGAAGGTTCTCGTTAGTTTTATAGCTTCATTTAGGGATTCCCCCATTCAAAAACTGAAAATGCTAATAACGTAAAAACAAATTAAGAACAAAATAACAATTTTCATTCCATAAAACATTAATTTTCCTAAGAATTATATTAACCCTTTCCCTTCAAGATTCTGAAGTCTCCATAGACTTTGTACACAACCCACCTGGTTCCCATCGGCAAGGAGTTAATACCTTCTTGAGAAAAATGTATGAAATTAATGAGAAAAGTTGAGCAATGTCTTCTCTCATAAAAACGTACATAATGTGATTATTTGAGATGGAAATGTGCTAATTAATTTAATACAGGGATCACAAATTTGAGAACTGCCGCACACAATTTGTTGTAGTAAATATCTTTTAATTGTTAACTCTGATGGTGTCTTCATGGTACAAACAAACACGGTACGAAATACATCTATTCTCAAATACTTTATAGACTACAATTGAAATTATCTTCCTTTATAATACATTTTACACATAAATATATACATGAACATAACGTCACAAATAATACACAAAGTAATGATATATATATATATTTGAGTCTAGATGTGCATGCATATTGCATGATTAGTATTTTGTATTGTCCATAAAAGAAAAACATACTCTTTTCTATACATTACTACATAGATTGACAAATACGATATAAAATTCTCTGAACATGTCTGAATCACAATGCAGCACATCTATTAATAACAAATTCCTTTTTTAACGATCTGTAAATCATTGTTAACAAACGTGTTCTACAGACTTGATTTATCACCACTGACAGAATGATCGCAAAATACTAACAAAAAGACTTCAGATTAATTTCCATGAATTCATGATTTAACTAGATGGATCTTCGACTGCGCGCAGTCGAAAATTATGCCTCCGCTATGACGCAATTTTCAATATCAAGCCCAAAATAACGTGCATTGAAATTTTGTTTTTTTCATATATATATTTTGAGTTCTGTGACCTTGACCTATGTAGACCCCAAACTTTGATGGCTACATTGGCTCCCAAGAATATTCAGGTACCAAGTTAGATTGAAATCTGACATTCAGGTCTTGAGATTTTGTCATTACAAGCCATTTTTGCATATATATTGAGTCATGTGACCTTGACCTTTGACCTCATGGCCCCCCAAACCTAATCCAATCATTGCCACCCGATGTGTATGTAACTCATTCCAAGTTTGAAATTGATCCGTCAAACGGTTCTTGAGATATCGTGAGAAGGATGCTTTTTTGCACATATATTGAGTCCTGCGACCTTGACCTTTCACCTCATGAACCCCAAAATATAATCAGATCATTGTCACCCCAATATGTACACTCATACCAAGTTTGAAATTGATCCATCAACCGGTTCTAGAGATATCGCGAGAATAAGGCATTTTTGCACATATATTGAGTCCTGTGACCTTGACCTTTGACCTCATGAACCCCAAAATCTAATCAGATCATTGTCTCCCCAATATATACACACATACCAAGTTTGAATTTGATCTGTCAACTGGTTCTGGAGATATCGCGAGAACGAGGCATTTTAAAACATATATTGAGTCATGTGACCTTGACCTTTGACCTCATGAACCCCAAAATCTAATCAGATCATTGTCACCCCAATATGTACACTCATACCAAGTTTGAAATTGATCCGTCAACCGGTTCTTGAGATATCGCGAGAACGAAAACGGGACGTACGTACAGACGTACGTACGTACGGACGGACGGACGGACAACCCGAAAACATAATGCCTCCGGCCACTTCGTTGGCGGAGGCATAAAAATGGGAAAAACAGATAAAATTAACTGATACATACGTTGTACAGTACATTCACAATTACAAATGTGATTTATTTTAGATAAACTTTTTTTTTTTTTGAGGGGGGGGGGGGGGGGTCAGTTGGTGGATATTGACAAAATGACATGACAAGTATGAAAGACTTGGTATTCTAGAGCAATCCTGTATAATGCCTGTCAATAGTCTGGTCTAGTCTGTTGATATACATGTAGCTGCTTATTGTTTTTTACCTAGATTGCATTTCTCGAACCTTAGCTTTCCAGCTTACTTTCAATTAATCATTTCCTTCTCCTTAATTGAAAACAAAATGAAATAAATGGATGTGCAATATCCACCTTTAGTTGCATACAAATAATAGAAAACCTATTATTATTTGATTATTAAGAAGTAATCAGGTGGTGGTTATAAAACTGTATTAAAAACATATGCAGCGGTGCCATATAATATATATGAATACAGATCTACTATAAAATTATACATTTACATGAATGTACTATTTGATAATTTGTGTATTAAAACTTACTTATAATGATTCATTTTAAATGCCAAAAATTCCTAAAAGGGAATACATGGTATTATGAAAGTAAAATTTTGTATCATTGTCGTTTCATTATAAATGATAATAAAATTCCCCTTTATATAACTTTGAAACATTAATTTGATAACTTGAATTAACTGGATGAATAACTACTAAATGTCTAAAAAGAAATTACGATAATAATAGATTAAATACATATTTTTAACATCATAATTGAAATTGTGCTTAACATTACAAAAGATAACACATTTTAATTCCAAAATCACATAATCCATGCCAATGTACAACAACACTTTACAAATGCTGTCAAATTCTTTGGGATTATGCTGCATCAGAACACATATTCTTTGTCATATAAAGGAACAGGCACGACGCTAAAGTTACAAAAAGGCTCTCGTTAATTGGAAGATTACTATTTATGATGAACTACTATTTATAATTACAAAAAAAGGACAGTATTAGTTCCCTCTGCACATGCCAAGTAGTAAGATAACATATTACAATACAGGTATTAAAGATAATAATAATAATGTCAAGATTTGTCACTTTAAAATAGTGCCTTTAATGATAATGTTTTCTGTATTAATAATTGAAATAAAATCATTGTTGAGATGATAAACATCACTCCATCCTTCTGTAGGATACTGGATAACTTTTTTGAGTGGATAAAATGAACAACTGTTCCATTATTACGTGAAACATCAGTAATCATTTGTGTATGAATGTCTACTTGCCTGGTAAAATAAATGTTTAATGTTTATTATGATTGATAATATGACTCTCCCCCATCCAACTAATGTTTTGCAACTGATGACAATCACAAACAACTTTGATCACTCCAGTCGTCATTTTTATAACAGAAGCAGTACAGTATAATACAGTCACACCCATCTTAGCGATCACCTGTCTGTAACAGCCATCAAGAGTGATACCCTCCCTGCCGAGTAAATCCACCCTGTATAGATGTTTTTTTAATAGTCCTCCTCCCACTCATCATCATCAAATTCCTCGCTGTTTTCTGAATCTTCATCATCATCTGATTAAGAAATAGAAGATATTTTAAAAAAACATGAAAATGGTATCATCATTTAATGGACATGTTAATGATAATGTTCACTTATATTGAGCAGCAAACTATATTACTGTATGAGCTGTTAATTTCGCGAGAGTTTTATTTTTGCGAATTTCGCGTATCAGTAGACAGGCGCGAAATTAACAACACGCGGAAAATTAGCCAGTCATTTGCACGATCTTGTCAGCAGGTCGCGATCGAGAAATCAACAAAGCGCGAAACTGTCTGTTACGCTTTCATTCGCGAAAATATCTGTATGCGAAATTATTGGCTTATACAGTAATCTGCGCATTACAAACATGCAAATTATTACCCTGGCATTAGCCGAGCTGCCTTGGGTACATTAAGCATTTCAAGGATTAGATTCCTGCTAGCAACATGGAATAAAATCAGAGATTTATGGAAACTTGAGACCCATTTCTATCCTGTTTGGACTTCTTTCTCGTAATGCTGTCTGAATCTTCCTCATCATCTAATTAAAAGAAAATATTAAATAAATAATATTTGACTCCGCTTTGAAAAGGCAAATGTAGTAAAAATGGACCCAACTTTGTGAAGGCTAGATTAGTTTTCCATAAAAAACAACTTTGAAATATAGTAACTTTGCCAATTGTAACTGTTTTACAGACTCTAAGATTTGTTTTAAAATCTCTGACTATGGCTTAAAGGGATCCAACGCCCTAAAACAATTGTCTCATATATAAATGCAAGATAATAGTTTTAGTAGTCCATTCCACCATCAATGAGAAAAAATTGGATTTCCTGAAAAAATATATTATTTGAAAACTCATCATCATAGTAAATTAGGTGTTCACAGGTCTATAGAAGAAACTAGTCTACTGCTTGCAAAGTACCGGTACACACTTTATTTTCTCCTAATGTAAGATTGATGCACTCATAAACATTTGCTGCTCAAGGTAAGGGTCCATAAGTTTGAGTGATTAATTGCATCGTTTATGAATTAAACAACTCTTTGCAAATTGTTAATATCAAATAATACTTTACTAAAACAAATAAGCATGTGTTGTTCTTTGCACTGACCTACTAAGATTGAACTTCCAACAATCTGGAAGATTTAGTGGAATTTCATCAGAAATCAGGAAGATTTCAGTACAACCTAATGAGAATAATATTTCAATAATCAGGGATCGTGGCTGATGGGATGAAAGCCAATGCAGTAATCTTGGTCTATATTCAGGGAGTTTCCTGCAAAATCAGGGAGACTTGGCTGCTCGGCTCTGTTTGCTTGGTGATCCCCTTTAATTTTGTGACCAAGGCATACACTCCCACATGGCACATTTTGCAGGGAATACAGGTGCTATTGTTCAATAAGGCTCACAAGAAGTACTAGATGGATCTTCGACTGCGCGCAGTTGAAAATTATGCCTCCATGTTTACACGATTTTAATATCAAGCCCAAATTAACGTTGTTTTTTTCATATATTTCGAATCCTGTGACCGTGACCATATGACCCCAAGCTTTGAAGGCTACATTGGCTCCCTAAGAAACATTCAGGTACCGAGTTTGATTGAAATCTGACATTTAGTTCTTGAGAGTTTGCCATTACAAGCTTTTTTGCATGTATGAGTCCTGTGACCTTGACCTCAACCCAATGTTCCCAATATTTGATTGCTACGTTGACTCTTTATGATACATTCAGGTACCAAGTTTGATTGAAATCTGACATTTAGTTCTTAAAACTTTGCAATAACAAGCCATTTTGGCATATATATTGAGTCCTGTGACCTTGACCTTTGACCTCATGACCCCCAAATCTATTCAGATCATTGCTACCCTGATATGTACACTCATACCAAGTTAGAAATTGATCCGTCAACTGGTTCTTGGAATATCACGAGAATGAGGCATTTTTGCATTGTGACCTTGATCTTTGACCTCATGAACCCCAAAATCTAATCAGATCATTGCCACCCCAATATGTACACTCGTACCAAGTTTGAAATTGATCTGTCAAACGGTTCTTGAGATATCGCGAGAACGAGGCATTTTTGCACATACATGTATATTGAGTCATGTGACCTTGACCTTTGACCTCATGACCCACAAAATCTAATCAGATCATTGTCACCCCAATATGTACACTCATACCAAATTTGAAATTGATCCGTCAACCAGTTCTTGAGATATCGCTAGAACGAAAACGGGATGGACGGACGGACGGACAACCCGAAAAATATAATGCTTCCGGCCACTTGGTTGGCGGAGGCAATAAAAAGTATGGGAACAACTGGAGTCTGCAGAACACATCATTTTTCAAATGATTCATTAGAAACTCACTTCTGGGGAATCATAATAAGATCTGGGCCCCGTTGCAGAAAAAGATACAATCTATTGCGAGTTAGGATTGATTGTAAGTCAGAAAATAAGCGTGTTTCAACCAATCAGATTTGCGCGTCTAGAACACGTGATCTGACTTACAATTAATTGTAACTTACAATCGATTGTATCTCTTTCTGCAATGGGGCCCTGGAGTAGTACATAATGTTATCATATTTTTGTAAAAAAAAAAAATTATACGGACCTTGTATGGCATTAGCCCTCTGCATTAGAGCATTCTGGAGGGCTGCTCCGAGGCCGCTCGTTTCCTCCGAGACGGGCGACTCCCGTTTCTCTGCCTCTGTCACCTGAGTACACAGAGAAAACATTCCATTAAAGGGATCTAGTAACTTTACAAAAAGTGATGAGTGGTTGATACAATATATATAATTGTTATCTGATATGTCCACTAGGTGTTGTGAAAATTTCAAGTAAAATTAACTTTATATGGCTGAGTAATGAGCAAAAATGCAAAGTGACATTCACCAACTCATTGCACTCACTTTTTACACGGTTCTGACGATCCGTTAGATAATTTGACATTTTAACACTTCAATCGTAAATTTCTTTTTAAAGAAAAGGAAATTTGAATAACAGAAACCTGTCCAATGTTTTTTGTTGATAAGAATAAGACTAGGTATGAGGGACTCGCTAGAATTTCAATTGGATTTTGAGGATTTGGACAATGTTACTGAGTCCCTTTAAAGGGATGCCTGTAAAGTGTCTAACTCCACACAAATTACTTGGAGCTTCCTTGTTTCTCTTCTACCGTGTTGTTTAGCTTTTTTGGTAAGAGAAGAATAGAATAGGGTTGGATTTTGTTCAAATGCCCTTTAGTATGATGATATCTATCATTCAGCTCAAAAGCGTTTATTAGCGGTCATAAACCTCATAAACATCCTTTGTAAAAGCTGATGCATATTTTCACTTTTTTTTACCAGGAAAGCAGTATCCTTTTTCAATGAAACTTTCACACATCATTCGGACATATCTTACAATGATTTTGGTACAGGATTGAAGTCTCAAATGCCACTTTGGGCGATACCTGACACTTTACAGGTGCACCTTTAAATCACTTTGGTCTACATAATCCTTTTCTATGAAACTATAGCAATCGCGCACAGTAATCAGCGCACATGGTTTCTCAACCATGCTGTATGCTGATGATACACAATTGTGTCTCCATAAACTCAAACAGAGAAATTGTGATCGAGCGGCTAGAATGCTGTCTGCAAGAGGTTCGGGACTGGATGGCGAGCAACTATCTTGTTCTCAACGACAACAAGATGAAAGTTCTTCATCTATCATCAAGGTTTAGACAATATCGAGAATTCCCTCAATTACATCAGGCAATGATCAGGTCCCCCCTTCCAACTCGGTGCGAGATCTTGGTAATGTTCTAGACAAACATTTGAATATGCAAGCTCACGTTAATAAGGTCTGCCAGAATGCCTCCCTAGCACTAAGGAAAATTGGCAGTATTCGTCCATACCTTAATAAGTCCAGCACTGAAGTTCTTGTACATGCTTTTGTCCCCTCTCTACTCGATAATTGTAATAGCCTTTTGGTAGGCCTTCCGGAAAAACAAGTAACAATACTGCTAAGAATACAAAATTCAGCAGCGAGACTTGTTTCTAAATCCCCGTAAAAAGAACACACCAAACCAATTCTAAAAGAACTTCATTGGCTTCCAATTGAATTTCACATCCGTTTCAAAATTCTCCTTTTCGTCTCCAATGCTATCCATGGTCTCGCACCGAGCTATCTCTCGGATCTTTTGTCTATCTACACCCCAGCAAGATCCCTCCGATCATCTAACCAGCAGTTCCTTCATGTACCCCCACAAAAAACAAACAATTACGGTGAACGCTCATTCTATTTTTATTGGCCCAACTTTCTGGAACTTGCTACCTTACCAAATTCGCTCCCAATCCAACCCCAACATTTTTAAAGAACAGCTTAAAACCTACCTATTCAAAGAGGCATATTTGTAATTATGATTTGTATAACTTGCCATTGTTTTACTGATACTGATATACATTAGTTTGTTGTGAAGCTTCCAGCTACATCTTTTTCTATATGTTAACTATTGACCTATTTTGTAATTTGAGATGCACTTTGATTTGTACTCAGTTAAATTATGTTATTTGATGTATGTAGATATTTAGTTTAAATGTAAAATGTAAATTATAAGTCTTTGTCATGTAAAGCGCATTGAGAATTCCTCCGGTTTTGAAATACGCTATAAAAGAAACATTTATTATTATATCCTACATGAATGAAATCCTGTTCAGTGATTGGTCTACATAGCGTCATGTGACCAAACATAGTAATGCCCATGGAGAAAAATGTGCTATGCGTGACGTCATTCATGGAATAGTAAATGCTATTCCATGAATGACGTCATAGACGTCGGGTGATCATATTGAGCCCATAGAGATGCGTGTTATAAAACTTCCCCGCGAGCAGAGTTCTCGTTTTAGCTTGCGAAAGATGCTCGACGAGATTTCTCAAAGAGTTATTTTAAAAGAAATACAGCATATTTTCACCCGTGAATATTAAGTTCCAAATATTAAGTACAGATGCATTTCATGTATAACGTATACATCGGTATTTGAATTTTAAAATTACAACAATGGTGCACATTGTGCATCGTTGTCCTTCTGTGGTCGTGACACTAATTCGTCATTAGAAAATTGGCCGCGGTGTGCACTACACTAGCTGTATGTGTAATGTACGAATAACTTGTTTCTCCATACAATTACACGTGTGTATAATGTAAAGCAGGTTAATTATTCACTTTGATGCGCGCGTTTTGCATTTGGGTGCGCATTAGTTGTTAAGGCGCGGAACCATGAATGGAAAGGACTATTGCGCAAAGGGGGTCAGTGTCACAAACAGAACATAGTCAGTGCAGTGATGGTTCCATGATCAATGCTTTGTTTTTCTTAATATTTTTCTTTAATTTAATTGAAATCATTTATTTTTGTGATGATTATGTTTATGTGAAGGATATAAAACAAATATATCATGCACTATTTCGAGCCACTAGTGAAATTATGGATTCCTCGGTGACAGAAAAAGCACTATGTTCTTCGGGTCTACGACCCTCAGAACATAGTGCTTTTCCTGTCACCTCGGAATCCATAATTTCAACTAGAGGCTCTCAGTGCATGGCATATTTGTTTATTATTATTATTATCGCAAACAGGATGCCTCTGCCATTGCAGGATACATGTATGACATCAAGCCAAAGTAACTTGCACTTCATTATGCATATGAGCCCTGTAACCTTTGACCTCATGACACCAAAATATATTGCGTGGAATTCACAAAGGAGGTTTGTAGGAGGTTTGTACAAACCATGGTTTTACCATGGTTTACATCTATGGAATGCAGCTCGTTTACGAGTAAATTGTAAATTAACCCTTAAAAAGACTGGGCTATTTTGAACCTTAAAAAAACTGGGGGGGGGGCTAAAAGGGCCCCCCCTAAGATCTCGGCAACCGAAACTCCAATCGACTCCAAATTTGGCATCGTGATAGATGTCCATAAGGTCTACAATATTGTGTAGTTAAAAAAAAAAATTTAATTAGAATATGCTAATTAGAGCTAATTAATTATGCAAAAATGGTATTTTTTTGTATTTTTTGTAGTTTTCTCGGCAATCAAAACTCCAATCGACTCCAAATTTGGCATGGTGATAGATGTCCATGAGCCATACAATATTGCATAGTTAAATTTTTTGTTTTAATTATAATATGCTAATTAGAGCTAATTAATTATGCAAAAATTGCATTTTTTTCGTATTTTTTGCATTTTTAAAATATTTGTTATATATTTTGTTTATGGAATAAAATATTAACCATTATTCAACCATTTGTAGCCCAAAATTAAATAATTGCAGTGATCAGAATGAAAAATAATGAAGATTTTGTCTATTCTAGGAAAAAGTAAATTTCCATAGGATTTGTACACAAATCACAAAATTTAGCGATTTTCGGGCCGACGCTCACTTACAAAAGGTCACGTAATTTTAGAACGGTACACCCGGTTGTCGCAAATTTGGTATCAAAAGTTGCACAAGACTCTAAGGAAAAAAGTCGTGAAGTGGCACCGTAAAATATTTAAGCGTTGCGAAGTAATCGCGAAAATAGAGGAGGGGGGGGCTAAATCAGCCCCCCCCCCCCCCAGTCTTTTTAGTTTTTAGGGTTAACATTGTTAACAAGTAAGGAGTTTACATTCTTTCTCCATCAGTTTACAAATGGCATTCCATAGATGTAGACCATGGTCAAACCATGGTTTGTACAAACCTCCTAAAAACCTCCTTTGTGAATTCCACTCAATCAGTTCATTGGCTCCTCAATATACGAACATGCAACAAGTTTGCATACATATGGATGGACAGACAACCCCAAAACATGATACCTGCAGCCACTTTGTTGCGCAGAGAACATCCTTTGGGTTTGTATTAGGTTTGCACAAGCATTGGATAGGCTAATTCAATTTGTTGATTTTATTCAAACAGTATTCATATTCTTCCATATTTTAGATTCCGTATCGTTATGCATTTTTTTTTTTTTTTTTTTGAGGGGGGGGGGGGTTTCTGAACAAGGAACAATTCCTTTTCTATAGGAATTAACCCTCAAATTACATTGCAAATCATCAACAATAATAATTGTTAACCCACTAAATACTGATTTAAAATATTCTAACTGGCGATCTGAAAGGAATTTCACCGTTCTAGCCATCTAAGCTAGGTTCAAGCTTCAATTCCCAGCAATCCCAATTTTCCTCTACACTGTATGCTTGAATTAACAAATTCTCTTGTACAGGTTGAAATGACAAATTATCAGTATGAATTATAAACTACCTTCTTGAGATTCTTCCCTCCTCTGATCTGGTCCAGCAGTGCACCCCGTCCTCCGGTGGCCGGTTTGGGGTTCTCAGTGGGGTCAACTTTCTTCAGGTTCGTGCCCCCCTGTATCTGGCTCAAGAGCCCGCCACGCCCGCCCCCGTCACCACCACCGTTCATACCCGCAGTGGGTGCAGGGGGTGGGGGAGGGGGAGGTGGGGCCATCCCTCCGTTGGAAGGCATGGGGGGCCCAGGGGGTGGAGGGGGTGGGGGTGGGGGTGCAGACCCCATTGGTGGTCTGCCGTGGGGCGGGGCCGGAGGCGGGGGAGGTGGAAGACCGCGGTTGGGTTGGTTGCGTGATGAAGGGGGAGCAGGGGGAGGGGGCCCTCTCATCCCTCCTGAGGGGGGAGGGACGGGGGCTGGTGGTCTGGAGGGGAGTGGGGGGCCAGAGGCTCGATTGGGGGGAGGGGGTGGTGGTGGCTGGGAGTGACCCCTTGATGGGGGTGGGGGAGGAGGAAAACCACCTTTGGCAGGCCCTGTATGGGAAGAGCAAGTAAAAATGGTCAAACAATCATTTGGTTATTGTTGCTTGGGAGTTGCATTCAAATAGCAAAGAATACATTTATTTGTATATAAATTCAACATAAATTACTATATTCTTGTTCAAGTAGTCTGACCAGAGGCAGGTCTAAACTCATCAAGATCATTCTTCTCTACTATTAAAAGGGTCTTTATTTACACTGCACACATAACCCTTGTGTTATACACTTCCTTCCTCTCGGTCTTCCCTTCAAGTCTGCCTTCTATTACAGTTTTCAAAAGATTATCATGTCTTAGTATAATGTGCAAACAATGTTGCTTTGTCTTATTTGTGATGCTAATTAGACATTTCTGTTTTCCTACTCTTCTTCCCACCTCTTCATTTCGCACCCTAACTGTACAACTAATCTTCGACAACCTTCTCCAACACCACATTTCAGATGCTTCCAATCTTTGAACATCTGCCTTCATCAGGGTCCATGTTTCTGACCGGTACAGGAGTACACTCCATACTAGCGCCTTAACCATCCTTTTTTGTAACATTATATATTATATTTAATAACATACGTTTGCATTTATTATTTTTCACATACAAGTTTATAAAGTGCAATCATAATTGCAAATGAATATTCTTACACTGCATATATACATGTACATGTAACACATTGAACACTTTTCTACTAGAGTCCAATACAACTCAAAAGTGATGTCAATATCACAGAATGCGTCTCCCTACCTGCAATATGAGAAACAGCAAGGCGTTGCACTGTGATCATTACAATTTACACGACAAAGGCAAAACAAAGTACCCCTGGGAGATGTTGCATAAAGAGTTGCGATTGAAAACATGCGCACTTGAGCCAATCAGATTTGCGCATTTAGCCAAATATTCTGACTTGCGATTAATCGCAACTCTTTATGCACCACCCCCCTGGGCTGCATTGCTCAATAGCTTGCTCAGTGCTACCAATATTCCTTTGCATAATCACAACTCTTTATGCACCACCCCCCTGGGCTGCATTGCTCAATAGCTTGCTCAGTGCTACCAATATTCCTTTGCATAATCACACAACTCTTTATGCACCACCCCCCCCCCCCCCCCCCCTGGGCTGCATTGCTCAATAGCTTGTTCCGTGCTACCAATATTCCTTTGCATAATCACAACTCTTTATGCACCACCCCCCTGGGCTACATTGCTCAATAGCTTGCTCAGTGCTACCAATATTCCTTTGCATAATCACAACTCTTTATGCACCACCCCCCTGGGCTGCATTGCTCAATAGCTTGCTCAGTGCTACCAATATTCCTTTGCCTAATCACAACTCTTTATGCACCACCCCCCTGGGCTGCATTGCTCAATAGCTTGCTCAGTGCTACCAATATTCCTTTGCCTAATCGCAACTCTTTATGCACCACCCCCCTGGGCTGCATTGCTCAATAGCTTGCTCAGTGCTACCAATATTCCTTTGCCTAATCACAACTCTTTATGCACCACCCCCCTGGGCTGCATTGCTCAATAGCTTGCTCAGTGCTACCAATATTCCTTTGCCTAATCACAACTCTTTATGCACCACCCCCCTGGGCTGCATTGCTCAATAGCTTGCTCAGTGCTACCAATATTCCTTTGCCTAATCACAACTCTTTATGCACCACCCCCCCCCCCCCCCCCCCCCCCTGGGCTGCATTGCTCAATAGCTTGCTCAGTGCTACCAATATTCCTTTGCCTAATCACAACTCTTTATGCACCACCCCCCTGGGCTACATTGCTCAATAGCTTGCTCAGTGCTACCAATATTCCTTTGCCTAATCACAACTCTTTATGCACCACCCCCCTGGGCTGCATTGCTCAATAGCTTGCTCAGTGCTACCAATATTCCTTTGCCTAATCACAACTCTTTATCCAAAACCCCCCTGGGCTGCATTGCTCAATAGCTTGCTCAGTGCTACCAATATTCCTTTGCCTAATCACAACTCTTTATGCACCACCCCCCTGGGCTACATTGCTCAATAGCTTGCTCAGTGCTACCAATATTCCTTTGCCTAATCACAACTCTTTATGCACCACCCCCCTGGGCTGCATTGCTCAATAGCTTGCTCAGTGCTACCAATATTCCTTTGCATAATGATAAAAGGAACCTGCATTGCCAATTTGCATAAAGCGTGTCAGGGAAATTAATCATCCAAACGTAGTGACGCTCACCTCCCAACCGTTCAGAATCCTCTATGACTGCATCCAGACCCCCGTGATCTTCGATGAAGTTCCTGATAAACTTTGCCGTGTTCTGGTCTTTGAGCTGGTCGTCAGACACACCGATGGTGTTGAACCAACCCTTCAACTTGGGGTCCATGTCATCCACCTGAGTAATTAAGGGATATTTCATTTCAATAGAGTAGAATTAATTGTTAAACCTAGTCTCAAGAAAAGTGATTCCCGAAAAACATTGCAGTGTTCTGGTCTGTAGGCTGGCCGTTACACAAACCTATTCAACCCTTCAACTTTGGGTCCATGTCATCCACCTACATGAAGAACGTCAAATCAAGAATATTAAAGTGATCCATTAACTTAGTCAAATTCTACCAAAATCATTTGCAGTTTTCAGAGTTCTCTTGTACCTTGTTTGGTCTATGGTAACAGGAGCATGAAATCTCTATTGATTCTTTGAAAATGGTCTCCCTAATTATGGAGATATTTATGATTAAACTGATACGCATTTCGAAATGGGTGGCAGGTGATAAAATCTAAAATAAATTTTCACTTTTTTCACCAGTGTTCTTTTCTATGAAACTATCACACAAAATTTAAAAGAATCTTGAAGTTGTTCTTCTGATACATCGATGGTGTTGAGGCAACCATTCAACTTCAAAAGTCATAATTTGATTTAGGCCGGCAACAATCTATCAAATTCTTATTATGGTGGCCCGATTGGTCATCTAGATTATCAAACCAGATAAAAACAATAGAATCTTGTATTCTTCTATATCAAACTGCAAACATATTTTTCATTGTGAATATATCAAACAGGAGTGATATTTCAAATTGAAGACGAGTTAGTTTTAAAATGACATGCAATTTGGGGCAAACGCATTTTTGCTTTGGGTCACACAAAAATTGTGAGAAAGTTAATTCACTGGTCCGACCAGACCATGAGCCAAAAAAAGGTAGTGTGGAGCCCATATATATATGCAATCTTAAATTCACATCAAATAGTTTTAATATATATTTTGTGTACATGTTACAATATTACCGGTATACCAAATATCTGAACCCCGTGTCCCAGTCGCGGCATGTGTGTCTTTCAGCAAGACACTTTATCTACATTTGCTGCTCTCAACCCAGGTGTAGTAAATGGGTACTTGGCAGGAATTTATTCCTTGAAATGCTTGAGCGCCCCGTCATGGTAGCTCGGCTAAAGCTAAGGTAATAATGCTCCGAGCGCTTTGGGACTTTGGTGATAAAGCACTATATAAAAATGGATATTATTATTATGTATAATGGGCAATTTTAAGCAAAGCGTTGTTGCGTCAAGGTGTAACCACTATTTTACCCCTTTACTGTTTGAATCCTGCCAATAATGATATGGCTTTTCATTACTTATAATGAGAGCATAAATATTTAAAGGATTCAAATGCCAAGAGAGGTTATTTTGTGATACCACAGTGACGTTTTGTCAACGTTTGCTTGGAATTGGCCCGATGCAAATAAAGAACACCCAATACTTACGTTGAATCCTTTCTCTGGGTCCCAACCCACATGGCTGATGTGCCTGTAAATAAAAATTTAAAAAATTAACTTGATTTATTAAAAAGAACGAATGCACTTTCAATGAATGAAAGTAAAGTAAAAGATAAAGACATCCTGGAAAAAAATACATCAATTCAACCTTTTCACTTTCGTCATGCTATGGTATGCATATAATGTAGTTGGCAGCTAAATTTCCATTGCAATTTCAATTTTATTTCCAATATATAAAACATCAAATTAAAAAATTTTCAAATGCAAAATAAATCAAATATGACATTATTATGCAAGTATGATGGAGTAGGTTTGGTACATACTGTAAATAGTATAATCAATTAAACTGGAAATATGGGAAGCCCGTAAAGCAAAAGCTTGAATAGAATGGACAACCCTTAATAGTAATGTAGATAGTGTAGATCTAAATGGATCTTGTGTTGCCCTATCATTCAAATTAGAGTTCAAAGCAATTTTTAGATCTTATTGTTTTAAAGGGATAGTTGAGTTTTGGTAGAGAGGGCGCTAGACTACTTTTTTTTTTGTGAGGTAATGAAAAACTGAGTGTAAAATATGAAAGAGCATAATATTTAAATAATAAAATCATCTTTGTTTGATCAAAATCGGTTCAGAGACGGCTGAAATATCCATAAATATAACAATTTGTAATAAACCTGGGGCCCCAGGTTTATTAGAGAATTTTGAACCAGCCGTTAACATTTTTTTAAAATGCTTCCTCTTTTCAGAAAGTTACAAAATAGGTATTTAAATAGTTGTTGATTATTTCTCTATCTAATCACTATTTCAACAAAGCATCACATGCACAATATTTTATTCAAAATGGTTGAAACCGAAGAGTGTTTAGAGAGCGCCCTCTTACGTTTTAACGGCTCTTTTTGAATGATAACATGATCTTTACTACGTCATTTGTAATGTTGTGTTCCTTTCTAGTTATAACTATTAGTTTGTAATGTAATGATGCAGGTTTTGGTTACTAAAATTCAGTTTCACCAAAACTGTACTCTCCTTACCAGAACTCAACTATCCCTTTAAATCATAATTTTCAGACTTTTTCTTTACTAGAAATAGTTTGACTGGGCTTCCAGGTGAACCTCTTTTTTTATTAATCTTCCATTTTTAAATCCTCATTTTCAGTGACTTGCTTGAAATCTTTTGGCTGGGGCTAAACCAGTGTCGCTTTATGAATATGGGCCAAAGGGACAAGAGCTCGGCAATGACACCGGACCAGCCCCTAGTTCCACTGATCTCTAGATATGCTTGAATAATCCTTTGCGGTTGAATGTGAAGGGAAAGTATGTGTGCGACTGCATGCTCTGCCACGTTCTTTTGAGTTTTATATTATTCCAGCATATTGACATCAATGATTTAGAGCCAATGATACTTATTACCATAGTAAATGTCGCTGGTCCGTAATTGGGCCCTTAAACCCTGCATTCCAGACCTTCCATTTTTTTTTTTATCTTCATTTTCAGATAGATTTCAAGACATTTACTAGTTGGTCCTGGTGGACTCCCAATTTTAAATCTTTTTCTGAGAAATGTCTGCAAAATGATCTCATGTTGCACAGTTAGAATGGAACTTATCTAGTGTGGATTCTATTGTGTTTGTAAAATAAGTATAATGTATATATTATTATGATGTTCTGTATTACACTTCGTTCTCATTCTGACATTCTTATGTTCCCACGATCATAACCGATTCGCTCGGTTCCCGGAAATATGTTATTTATAACCGCCTTGTTGCATCATGTTGTTTTCGAATAAAGCTCACTTGCGAATTATACTCCGAACGAGCGAGTCATGTGCGTTTGATTGAATCCCTGAATATATACAAAAGATTCTACTGAGTGGACTTTCTTTTTGTTTTCATCTTTATTTTGAGACACTTACTTGAAATCTTTTGGCTGGGAAATGTCTGCAACCAAAATGATATCTTTTTGCATACTTAGCCCTATAATATAAGACTAAAATAGTGCAACTTAGCTAGTGTCAGTGGCTTTAGGAGAACATAGGCCCGGGATTCCGGCTTGCATATCATGTTTAAATCATCATATTTAATGACTTACTTGAAATCTTTTGGCTGGGAGATGTCTGCCTTAATGACTTACTTGAAATCTTTTGGCTGGGAGATGTCTGCCTTAATGACTTACTTGAAATCTTTTGGCTGGGAGATGTCTGCCTTAATGACTTACTTGAAATCTTTTGGCTGGGAGATGTCTGCCTTAATGACTTACTTGAAATCTTTTGGCTGGGAGATGTCTGCCTTAATGACTTACTTGAAATCTTTTGGCTGGGAGATGTCTGCCCTAATGACTTACTTGAAATCTTTTGGCTGGGAGATGTCTGCCTTAATGACTTACTTGAAATCTTTTGGCTGGGAGATGTCTGCCTTAATGACTTACTTGAAATCTTTTGGCTGGGAGATGTCTGCCTTAATGACTTACTTGAAATCTTTTGGCTGGGAGATGTCTGCCTTAATGACTTACTTGAAATCTTTTGGCTGGGAGATGTCTGCCTTAATGACTTACTTGAAACCGGTTGGCTGGGAGATGTCTGCCTTAATGACTTACTTGAAATCTTTTGGCTGGGAGATGTCTGCCTTAATGACTTACTTGAAATCTTTTGGCTGGGAGATGTCTGCCTTAATGACTTGAAATCTTTTGGCTGGGAGATGTCTGCCTTAATGACAAACTTGAAATCTTTTGGCTGGGAGATGTCTGCCTTAATGACTTACTTGAAATCTTTTGGCTAGGAGATGTCTGCCTTAATGACTTGAAATCTTTTGGCTGGGAGATGTCTGCCTTAATGACAAACTTGAAATCTTTTGGCTGGGAGATGTCTGCCTTAATGACTTACTTGAAATCTTTTGGCTGGGAGATGTCTGCCTTAATGACTTGAAATCTTTTGGCTGGGAGATGTCTGCCTTAATGACAAACTTGAAATCTTTTGGCTGGGAGATGTCTGCCTTAATGACTTACTTGAAATCTTTTGGCTGGGAGATGTCTGCCTTAATGACTTGAAATCTTTTGGCTGGGAGATGTCTGCCTTAATGACAAACTTGAAATCTTTTGGCTGGGAGATGTCTGCCTCAATGACTTACTTGAAATCTTTTGGCTGGGAGATGTCTGCCCTAATGACTTACTTAAAATCTTTTGGCTGGGAGATGTCTGCCTTAATGACTTACTTGAAATCTTTTGGCTGGGAGATGTCTGCCTTAATGACTTACTTGAAATCTTTTGGCTGGGAGATGTCTGCCTTAATGACTTGAAATCTTTTGGCTGGGAGATGTCTGCCTTAATGACAAACTTGAAATCTTTTGGCTGGGAGATGTCTGCCTTAATGACTTACTTGAAATCTTTTGGCTGGGAGATGTCTGCCTTAATGACTTACTTGAAATCTTTTGGCTGGGAGATGTCTGCCTTAATGACTTACTTGAAATCTTTTGGCTGGGAGATGTCTGCCTTAATGACTTACTTGAAATCTTTTGGCTGGGAGATGTCTGCCTTAATGACTTACTTGAAATCTTTTGGCTGGGAGATGTCTGCCTTGGTGAGCTTCTTCTTCCCTCCTTTATCCTTCTTCTTGTCCTCTTTGCTGCTACTCGATGCTGTATGTCACAAAAATATCAAACATTATAAATTCAAGCATAATACACATAATAGCATAATAGAAGCCGAACGTTGGACTTCCACAAGTAAGTTTGTCCAGAATTTGATTCATAATTTTTTTGATATCAAGCATCCTTATTCAAAGTTTCAAACATATGCAAATATGCAAACATAATCAATTTAAACATAATAAAAAAAATTAAAATTAAAAACATGTGTAATAAATTTAGACATACATGTAGTTCAGACATAATACATTCAAAACTAATTCAAACATAGTTTTCTTTTTCATTTATTGAGAAAAAAAAATGTAATGACTTATTCAGAGTCAGAGGTGACTTTGGCCGCTGGGGTGACTTTGGCCACTTTTTGAGATGAATGTATTTTCATCAAGCCTCACATTTTAGAACAAATGTCTTATTGTTTCAAATATATTCTTATAAGGTAATGTTTAAAATCATAAATTAGTTCTAAAGAGTGAGACTTGATGAAAATACATCCCTCTCAAAAAGTGGCCAAGGTGACCCTGGTTTACGGTACTTCTTGTTATACCTCATCTGAATCTTAACTTTTGTCCGAGTGACAATAATTTTTACCTGCGGACAAACATTTTGAGGACTTCATGAAAATACTTGACAAAATTTTCCAACAAATCCCTCGTCCTTACTGTTACACTACTCCTTGCAGACATAGTGTAAGCAGTGTGTAAAATAATATTCACTTTCTCTGCAATTTCCCCTTTTGAGATTGTATTCCCCTATTTTTAATAAAAACAGACAATCTCTCAATTGCATTTTTAGTGTCCTTCCTTTCACAGAACAAATGTGACCGGCTACACGAAACCTGGCACTTGTCACAATTCATGTTTTGAAGAAATTGGCATTTTAAGTTCACACAATGTGTGTAAAAGACCTAGGATTGTAAAATTGAAACAATCATATCTTCACCAATTATTGACCAATTAGTTAGAACAAATGATTAAATGTAAGCCTGTGATGAGGCCTTTGTAAAGGTATGAAATCTACATTTTGATTTTTACCGACAAGTGCCGGGTTTTGCTATAGCCGGTCACAAATATCATTACATGTATATCCTTCTTTTTTTTTGAAATTCTACACTTTTGTTGCTTGTAAACTGCATTGATGGACATTTTTGTTTCATCTTACAATTGAAAGAAATTCAAGAAACCTTTATTCCGGCATTAAATGTAACATTCATTAAAACATTGATTTATTGTGCTATCGGTTTCAGACTTCTTATCATAAGTCACAATATTTGATCTGATGTCTAATTTAGCCGAAGTGTAATGAAGTGTTTTTTTATTTCTGTATATGCATTCTATCTACATGTAGAGCAAAATAGAAGAATGCAAAACTAGAGAATAATATATTTGTTATAGATCACACTAGCTGGTGTCCCACACAATTATCTAGATATATTTTAAATCCCCTTTGAAAAACTGCTTGTAGATTACATGTACATGGGCAATCCATCCCATGAGTGGAGAATAAATAAATTTAAAAAATAAACAAGATAAATAGTTATCTAGATAATTCACCTACGTATGTGACAGACATGTGACAGGCAGGCTACAAATTCTCTAGATAATTCAATTATCTAGATAATTGGGCACTGTGTGACACTGGCTACTGTGTAAGATATCTCTTTAATGTCTACAATCAACATGAAATGAAAAATCACTATCATAATGAAAGTTATGAAACTTAAAGGAATTTGCACTTAATAGAATGTATTAAAGTGTTTTGCATTTGATATATAAGTTTGTGTGCATTTCCCTTTTTAACTGCATTTGTTGCCATCATTTTTTTAAAGAAAATGTGACAAATTTTGGGGCAGATTATCCAACTTATAATTAAAGGGGTAGTTCACTTTTGTTATAGAGGGCGCTGCACGAAATCATTTTTTGGTGAGATGATGAAAATTTGAGTGTAAAATTTGAAAGAGCATAGCGCTAGAATAAACTTTATTTGATAAAAATTGGTTCAAAAAAGACTGAAATATCAATAAATATATCTGATCGGAATAAAACGTTGGCTAATAATGTTAATTCCTACATCATTCTGAAATTAAACCAAATTATGTTACATTCACAAATCTAGTTGTTCTGATTTTGTATACTAATATTCTAAAGAGCTTGATATCAATTTGTTTTTGAGGTTACACTCATAATTCTAGTGTTCAGCTTTTTTTCTCATTTCTACATGCATTTTCCCTAAAAGAGGTTTTGACTGCAATTGTTCAACAAACCAAAATTTGAATATATTTTGAGGTGACATTTCTGTTACAATCAAACAAATTTAAAAAATTGGGAAAATCAAGATATGTTAAGACTGTGCCCTATTACCGGATACCACTATTTTCACCGCACAAAACAAACATGAGATGCATCAAATAAAAGTGGAAATTATACGAGCAGCTGCATAAACTCATAAAGAATACATCTGTCGTAAAATTTCTTAAACATTTTTCTCCAAATCGACTTTCTTGTAAACCCTTCCAAAAAAGAAGCATCTTCCTGACGCCAAATTTTGCGTTGTATTACCGAACGTGATCAATTATCCTTGTTTTGCATGGTAATGTCATTGACATGCGTGCTGCCACAGGTGGGCAGCAAAACGCGCGTAAAATGCCTCAGGATGCTTATTTTCTTCGGGAAATGATGGAAAAATGTTGCTGAACGTCTATTTATTATCCTCCGTTAATGCCGACTGTCAAATTCAACTTTCAAATTTAATACATTTTTCCTATGTAATTTGCATGTCCGGTAATACGACACTTTCAGTAATACGACATAGCTCTATACAATGTACGCACAGCACTGTAATGTCTAGAAGCACCATAGAATGTGTACCAACCAATGGCAACCAAGATTTTGAAAATTCAATGATGAAAATGTAAATGAAACTAAACTTACTCAGATGGTGTTACAGAGTATGTATCTATTTTTTTTTTCAAAGCCCGACATCTTTAATTTGAAATGCTACAAATTTGAATCAAACTTGTTGACATTAGAACACACACAATACACATACAATACCTACATGTACATATACACAAACCAATCTTTAAAAATCACACAATAATCAAAGAAATTTCTCAAACAAAGCAAACAACAGTACATGATGTGAAACTTGGAATAGAAAGAAATCATTACATAAATTCTTCTGTGAAAGTTTTGAAAAGAAACTGATTTCCAGGAGAGGCAGGTAATATTCAAAACTGTCAAGTAAGAAAAGAAGCGATGAAATTCATGAAAATCAACCACACAAATATGGCAATGATCTATTCCTGATATAATTGAATTTTTTTTAACAACAGCTTGATGATTTCTTTTTCGATTGCCATTTTTTTTTTATTTCAAAGTGAGTTTCACACAATAATGCTTTAAAAAATGAGACAAGTTCTTTAATACATTTAAAAGAAATCTCTATTTATGAAATAAACAATTTCTGTTGACAATTTTTCACCAAATGAAAAAAAGAAGACTGCACAAACTACTGACTAAAAGGAGTAAAATCAACACAAAATCTCATTCAAACAAACAAACAAAATCCAATAAAAAACATTTAGTGAATACAACTACACATACAACACTGTAAATATTAAAAGTGCAAGGGTTTTTTTTCCCATTTCTGAATGAACTGAGAAAACATCTACACATACAAAAAAGTTAATTGATGGCTATTTTAAAATACCAAGCATTATATATATTCTAGTCTATGGGTATAGGTTTCGGTGCAGCAAATTAATGTTGGCTACAGAAAACAAATGTTTAATAATATAGGCATGCAATTTTGTTTTGTTACTAGACTGACGGTAAAGGATTGACCAACCAATCCTGAGCTATCTATTTAATTTGAATGCTGATTATTATTTGTGTTATTAATCATTTGCCATGCCTCAATTTGGTGCACTTATCAATAGCAGGCTATAACATAATGTTGTTTTGATAATTGTGTTTAATGCTGCTTTTTAAGAATGGTAACTGTTACTTTGTTTAAAAATTAACCTTTCATATAATGTTGGATACATAATATTATATTTTCTAGTACCTACACGTACATGTATTTATAACAACAACAAAAAACACACATAAAAAACACAACAACAAAAAACACAGAATATACAGTACATCCCAAGATACAGGTCATGCTGAACTGACATTTAAATCAAATATCAGGAGTTAAACACAACAGCCACGTTCATAAGCAGGTATATATACCTGTACCATTATTTTATAATCACCTCCAAAGGGATCTAGTAACTTTGTTGACATACGTGGAAAAATTTATGATGGGTTGATACAATGCATATTTCTGTAATCTGATTATGTCCACAGAGTGATGTGTTAACATTTAATGGTAAATGAATGTCTTATACATGTACGGCTGGGGAGTGAGCAGAAATGTGAAGTGATATTTGCTAACTCATTGCACTAACGCTGTACGCAGTTGAAAATCTCCCATGGAGAATTTCTAAATCCGGACAATTCAATCATTAATATTCTTTCATATAGCAAGAGAGAAAATCAGAAAAACCGAAAGCTGCTCCATGTACATGTACATGTATCTACTGACAGTAATACAATTACAATGATGTATGTAAGAACCGCTAGAGTTCCACGTAACTGTTGTGTGGATTTTGACAATATTACTAGATCTCCTTTTTATTATTGACTGTGACAGGACACTTTTCATGCTGCGTAAATTATAGATTATATTCATCAAGGTACTAGACAGAAACACAGCTCACATACAAATAAACAGGTCACTACAATCACACTTATTCACTTTTTTTAAATAAAATTAAAATGGGTATGTGTGCGCTGGAAATATATAGTACGATCTACTTTAAATACAAGTGACTACAAAATGGCTTGATGTTACTATCCTCAGACGATTAAAGCTAAATGATAAACCTGCAGTTCAGGAGTTGTATAGAACATTGCTGTTTCTAATAATACATATTGACAAACATTGCAAGTAATTCAGATATGTGGTACATGACAAGTTCAGTGATGCACACCAAAAAGAAAATGCAAGAGGGTATGGAGTAAAACAAAGCCACGGAGCAGAGCACAGCAGAGCAGAGTAAGAAAACAACAAACAAAAACTGATTAATATTCAATTGTTAATGAACAAATGACTGCAAGGAAAGGGAAAGCAAACAAATAAATGAATGATAGAGAAGTAAATCCCCAGAATGTTACCTCGACGTTTGACATGTATCGAGCTCCCCGAATGGCCGTTCACAACTGGTTGTGGAGGCGGGGGAGCTATGAGAATGGATGAGTTTGGTAGTAGTGATGGGGGCGGAGAAAATGACAGTGGAAATGAAACACGAGAACATAAAATAAAAAGACTTGAGGACTTGATTCCAAAGTAACAAGATAAAGATTTAAGTGAAAAAAAACACTTTGACATAGCTGAACAACTTAGCTTTCCTTACTTGAATCATAAAAATAAAAGAGTTACCCAGTATCACAAAAACAGAGTGGATTATGAAGACCCAGACAAAAACGATGAATTAAAACATAATGAATCAGTTACATTTTCATTTTGTTTAAAAGACAGAGAAATGTTAGTATAAAAAATGAAAAAAATAATCATGTTGCTAGAAGAGATAAATAATGTAGCCTGCAAGATGGAATAGAAGCAACAAATGTTTTGTTAATCAATAAATAAGTTGCAAAAAATCCCAGTCATAATGATTAATACCTGTGAACCCCCTCTCATTCAGGAACTAGGAATATGAAGGAAAACAGTTTCCAGGAAACTAGTGATGCAATATGTTTTAACTGCAATACATGTTTAACTTCGCAAGGATTTCACAGTCACGCTTTAAAAACATTCTTAGACAAAATGGAAGAAAAAACCTGATTATATCACTTGATGCAGCACACACTTCTGTCACCTTTTCAATACATGAAGACTACATGTCTTTTCAAATAATGGTTATATGTAACTAAAGGCCCAGTCACATATCAGCGGATAGCGTAAACGGATGCCCGACATAGAGTTAAATTTTCAATCCGTTCATCTCCGTTCGTATGCATTTCTTGTCAGTTCCTTGTCAGGCGATGTACGTTGTTCTATCCGGTGGAATGTTTTGTACATGAAGCAATGGAGACGAATTTCACCACCAGATAATTTGATTTCGCAAAATTTATATTCGTCGCGCATCCGTTTACACTATCCGTTGATATGTGACTGGGCCTTAACTCACATGCTTCATAGTGTGTGTAAATGTATGTTTTTAAATGAAAATTGGGGCACAAGTTATTATGAAAATCACTGCAAATATATGTTAATATTTCATCATAAGTATGTGTATGTAATTTCAAATCAATGTCAGACCTCTAGCATTTCAGTTGAAAATTGAAATCAATTGTTTGATTATGCTTGTATACATGTAGTTATATATGGATTATTTAGATTATCTCCACACAGTCACATGACAAAATGTATGAATGATGAATGGTTTTATTTTTATTGATCATTCTGTTTATGCATTTAGTTATTGTCAAAGTGTTATGTATGAAAAATGTAAGTACATTTCAGGGATAATGTCACATCATGTCATATCATAAACGGACAATTATTGACATATTTATGAAGTAATGTCATTCAAAATATCAAATGCATGTGACATACACAATATATTTCATTGGCTCATATTTGAACTTTTGAATTTGGAACTCTTTGCCCAGAGGCGGATCTAGCTTTTTGCTAAGGGGGGGGGTTTGACCCGAGCCGTGAAGCGGCGAAGTCCGAGCCGTGTAGCGGCGAGTGGGGGGAGAGATTTGTTTTTGCTATTTTGAACCCCCGCAAGTGATTTTTTTTTCACTTTTTTCACTGATACATTTTCACTTGGCAGCCCAAGATGGGGGTTTAAACCCCCTAAACCCCCCCCCCCCCCCCCCCCCCCCACTCCTGGATCCGCCACTGTTGCCAATAATACACTAAGCTATTCTCTCTCTGCCAAGTTGTTCATTACTAGGGAGAATTGAAATCCCAAAGGGAAAATAATAAATTTTCTTAGAAGTAGACCTACAATTTGTGCAAATACATAAATAGACAAAAACATTTGCAAATTTGTTTGGCTATGGTACTGTAAAAGGAATGAAGTTGCCCAATGTTATGATTTAAAATTGTGGTTGGATGCATTGTGAAGCAATGTTAACATATACATGTATCTATTGTTTATGGTGATTATTTAATTGGAACACACATTCATTCATTCACAGTTTGATTCATGTATAAGACAAACAGTAATTTAGTTTACACAAATTTAATATGATAAATATGAGTTTGTCTGTAGTCACAGAGATTCAAATGTACCCCAAAAGGTATATTTTAGGCATGCAATCAATGTATACTGATGTCCTGATGAAATCATGAAATCCCTTAATGTGCCTTGAATGAAAATGTACATCAAAGCTTGTATTAATAGGGCATTCCCTCTTGATTGTGTTCCCACAGCATCACAAAAAGAATAGATGCTCTCTACGCAATTGCACAGAGCATCTGTAAATGTCACCAGCTATAGCAAAACCCTGCACTTGTCGGAAAAAATAAAAAGGTAGATTTCCATACCATTGGAAAGGCCTCATCAAATGCTTTCATTTGATGCTTTGTTCTAACAAATTGGTCAATAATTGGCGAAGAAATTATTGTTTCAATTTTACAATCATAAGGGTATGTGAACTTAAAAGGCCAATTTATTCAAAACATGAATTACCGACAAGTGCAGGGTTTTGCTATAGCCGGTCACAAATTTGTCATGCCGTGGAGAGTATCAGAAGAGGATGCCATCATTTCTTGCTGAGGGGCTTTTATGAGAATGTGAATGAAATATAATAATGTACGTCAAAATGAGCTGAGCTTTCCAAACCTATCAGTTCCTTATTGAGGGAAAAAATGAATGAACTACATGTATGATAACTATTAAAGAACAAACTGACCATGATTGGGTAGCCTGTAGACAAGACCTTGTGTCTAAATGTCATTAGCCTAGCCATTCCTGAGAGAGAGACAGAGTGACAGACGTGTGGCTTATTGACCCTGATTACCCTGTTCAGGACGAATTGATTTTACTAACATGTATTCTCCATAGACCTTAGCCCAAGTATTTCCGGATCCAGTCCTGAATGGCTTAAAACATATCAGTTGAATTTCTTTGATGAATCATTTGATTCTGCTACCTATAGAGTGTCAAAGTTTGACATCACACAGGTCTATTCATTGCCATTGGGTATGGTTCTAAACATGTAATGTCAGGCAAGCCAGACATGTCTGACCTAGTGGTTGGTAAGAAGGCAATCTTCTAGCTCAAACCCACTACCAAAAGCCCACACAAAAAGCTGTTTAGAACCATTTCTATGTTATAACAAAGGAATGTGATATCACTACTCTAGTGGTAGATATTTTTTTTAAAAGGTTTGTTTATGCAGCACGATCACCCCATTTAAAATGCATATTGCAATTTACGCTTTAACAGTGTTGCAACAATGATGCTCACTGGTTATATCTGGATTCTGAACTTTATAATAGTATCCAGAAATTTGAATATTCATGAGTAATTCATTCATGTGCAGAACGGCTGCAGGTTGTACATGTATATGAGCTACTATTCTCGGATCAGTTGTTCCTGACATACAGACACAAGGCTTTGTATTAAAGAAGACCAAGGGATGGGGAGGGGGTGGTCATTAACCCTTTTGGAATGATCCATGAAAATACAAGGTGCAAGTGATCAGGACGATTGGCGGTGTACAGAAAATGCACTCAATTTTACAACAAATGGAAAACACACAAACCAGATGGCCAAAGGATATGTATGAGAGAGAGAGAAATCACTGCAACAAGATGCCGATAAAATCTCTCAAAATTTGTGAGGATTATATTTTGCGCTGTAGTTTTACCTTTTCCGCCTTTGAATATGGTGTTAAAGTCATGGTCCATTGTCATTGAGGGTGGGGGTGGGATGGGGGTGTCTGTACCCGGGGGGAAGAGAGGGGGCGGGGGAGGTTTGCAGGTGCAGAGGGAGGGGGCAAGGGCGGTGCTAGTTTGTGAAACAAAAAGAAGCAAATGGTATTGGTGTTATTTAACCATATCGCTCCAGATTTAACAGAGGGAATAAACAGTTAGAAAAGATATTAGTATTGAGCAGTTTTGTCAAGAGAAAGTTAAAGTGAAAGGTACCATTTTATTAGTTAGAATAGGAGCTAGGTAGAAAAAATCTAGAAAAGGATGTGTACAATTTTGCTAACTTTTCATAACAATCACAACTATTTACAATGTGATATTATTTTCTACCAATATGCCATCAATCATCTTCCAAAGTGATCTTTTATTTTACTTACAAGAAAATTATCTAGTACTGTTTTTTGTTTAGTCCATACAGTATCCCAAGAAAATATGGTTAGGTGTTAGACTGAGTTGAAATAATAATTTGAATGCAAGTGTTATAATTTCTCCATGTACTATTACTCCTCCCAATGCCATCCATGTCTTTCCAAATGTATTCCATGGCTTTGGACAAACATGTTTATATCCTTCGACATACACAGGGCTCTAAGTTGATTTTTCACAGTTTATGTCAGGCAATCTTGGAAATAAGCCACCAAGAATAAATGTGCATTATTTCCTGCCTTAGTCCCATACTATACATACCATGTACTGGTGCCTGGGCCACATTCGTAGACTGGGGTACGGGGGGAGGTCCTCCAGGTGTCGGGGCGGGGCGTCTCCTTTCTGTCCTCTCTGCATGTCGCAAAATAGAAGCAGCAAATATTTTACACCAATTTTTGCATTATTTCAAACATAAAGAAACTGACCAGAAATATATAATGTAAATGAAAAGTAGCGAAGAAAATAGGATTTCCCTGGGGTAGGGACTTACTTTTTTAATTAACTACAGTCAAACCTGTGTGTAGTGAACTACCAACTATTAAAAGGTTAATAAGAAAAGTGGCCACGGTAGACAGGCCACCTCTATTATAGCAGTGCTAGAAATTAATTGTTTAGCCTTGTGGCCCAGTGGGGCAAGTAAAAACACGAATATTAAAAAAATAATATCATTTCAAACATCAAATGTTTGCCTCTTTCAAATACTATTAACACTAATGAACGAAACAAGTTACTTTCATATTATGCATTGATCGAACCCATTCCATGGTATTACTAAATCAAAAAGTAAACAATTGTATGCAAATCTGAATGTACACTTACTGTATCTCTACTAGAATAAATCATTCCATTTTTTTTAAATGCTAATTTATATCACTTGGTAAAACAATGAAATAATGAATTATATTTAGTCAACAAATTAAAAAGATGGAATAGTTTTGGCTTCACTTCCGTTATATTATAAAATAATAACTTGTTTTTCTTTGTTTGGGACCACCACAGTCAGGTTTCAGGGCCACTAAAACTTGACAAATTATGTTTAAATTACTTTCCAGACATTTCTAGCATTAGTATAATGCTGTCTTACAATTTCACTACCATCTAGGTACATTTAATGTGTGATATGCAATTACTGTTCACTTTAGCTACATGTAAGTAGTATTAAAGGGGTATTAATGTCTATACAAGAGCTTAATTCCAAAAGGGGCTGAATCCAGTTTTTCTACTTTGAAGAAAAGCAAGTTTCTTTGTCCAACTTTGTCCATGTACATGTACATATGCTTATGGGAAAATGAAAATTGAAGGTTCCATATTTTGATTATGATTGTGCAATTTGTCCTAAAATTTGATTTCTAGATAGTTACATGTAGAGCTAATTAATGTACTGACACTGTTAACTCAATTTTTATGGGAAGTGGATTTAGCGCCTTTTGGAACTAAGCTCTTCTGTGACCTTTGGCATAAGGTGTGTTACATAATCCCTCGCACAATTGGATGCCCTAATTTCCTCCCCACTCCTGGATCGGTGACACGAAAAAATGGAGTGCACGTGAGTCATGACTGATCTCTGAGTGACCAGTAGGGTCTGTGGGTAACAATTATTTTTTATAGTGAACCACTGAATGATGTGGTAATTGGTATTCTATTACCCCCCCCCCCCCCCCTCCCCTCCCCTCTCTGAGTGACCAGTAGGGTCTGTGGGTAATAATCCTTTTTATAGTGAACCACTGAATGATGTGGTAATTGGTATTCTATTACCCCCCCCCCCCCCTCCCCTCCCCTCTCTAAGTGACCAGTAGGGTCTGTGGGTAACAATCCTTTTTATAGTGAACCACTGAATGATGAGGTAATTGCTATGCTATTACCCCCCCCCCCCCCCCCACCCCTCTCTCTGAGTGACCAGTAGGGTCTGTGGGTAACAATCCTTTTTATAGTGAACCACTGAATGATGAGGTAATTGCTATGCTATTACCCCCCCCCCCCCCCCCCACCCCTCTCTCTGAGTGACCAGTAGGGTCTGTGGGTAACAATTATTTTTATAGTGAACCACTGAATGATGTGGTAATTGGTATTCTATTACCCCCCCCCCCCCCCCTCCCCTCTCTCTGAGTGACCAGTAGGGTATGTGGTAAACAACTCTTTTTATAGTGAACCACTGAATGATGTGGTAACTGCTATTCTATTACCCCCAACCCCTCTCTCTAAGTGACCAGTAGGGTCTGTTGGTAAAAATTATTTTTATAGTGAACCACTGAATGATGTGGTAATTGGTATTCTATTACCCCCCCCCCCCCCCCCCCTCCCCTCTCTAAGTGACCAGTAGGGTCTGTGGATAACAATTCTTTTAAATAGTGAAGCACTGAATGATGTGGTAATTGCTAGTCTATTAACCCCTGGGATGCCACATGGCTCTGGTCACAACACTCTTAGAATCACATATATTGATTTCTTCCTTAACCATCTATTACATACCACATGACTCTGGTCAAAATATTAATGGAATCAGATATTTTGATTTGTTTCTGAATGCACACAATACATGTAGATCAGTGAGAAAAAAAAGACACAGGGGCTTAGGGTGAATTTGCCCGAAATGCCCCCCCCCCCCAAAAAAAAAAAGCCCCAAGCAAAACAAATTTTAGAGTGCTATTTTCATGCAGGCAAGCTTCTTCCCCTCCCTCCCCCCCCCCCCTCCCCTCCCTCTCCCCCCCCCCCCTTGAAAATAGATTAAGCAGATAATTAAATGTACAGGCTTTGTGCTTATTGTAGATGAGTGGGGGTAGTTAAGCTATATATTCATTCTTTCAATTTAATTTAGCACTCAGATGGTCAAAAGTATGAGGTAACTTTTTTGTCATACTTGGTAAAAACATTTACTAGTAGTGTGGGCGAATTACATCTCATGGTATAGGGATAGGTTTGGACTAGTTCACGAGCTATAGAATGACAATAAAGGCAGTCAAAAAATAAATGTAATCTGAGAAGTATTAGATATATATGTAACAATTTAAAATAAAATGTTATTTAATAACCTGTTTGCTGTTGATTTTGGGTCAGAAAATTGTATACAAGGTGATTAGACATGTATGCGTAAAAAAAGAACCACAGATATTTCACCTCAAAAATGAATAGTTTAATAACTTAAACAATGTTGCCATTTGCTTCAAACTTGTAATGTATAAAGTCAATCGTGTTGCTGTTACCTGGTAATATTAGTTAAATCTCAAGTCCACAAAAGCATACAACTTATTTCATGAACTTTGCCTCATTCCATTGATCTTATATTTGCCCCCCTCCCATCAGTCTGACCATACTATGCGTCTGATCTTGATTCACATTTTCAAGACATTTCGGTATTAAAGTATTAAACTGTCCATCATTTGTACGTCCCCTAAGATTGTAGAGTTCTATTACAGTAGTCGTTAATTACAATATCTCACAGGATAGGGTGATTAACCAGTCAATAGGATATTTCCTATTCCATCAATCACATACACTCTTCCTTATCAAATTACTGCAATTGAATATTAAATGTCTGTCAAAATCAAATCATTTTGGTAAATTTAGAGAAATTTATCGCTTTGGGCCACCACTTTTGCACTGATTCACAATTTTGCTTAGTGCACCCAACTGGGCAACAATATATTTAGACATGATCTTTTTTTAATGCTTTTTTGTTGATGAGGGGTCACTCAATTTTGGATTCGAGCCACCAGTAAAATAGGTAATTTTACGTGTAATACATACCTTGTTTTCTTTGCTGTCTACGCTGTATCTTATCATGGATCGCCTGCTTGAATCCATTCGCCTCCGCATCGTTGGCAAAGTTCAGTCCAGCCCAGCATTGCTGCAAGTAAACAGAGATAAACCATGCTTCATTGAATTTAAAGACATCAAGAAATTTAATAAGTGTGGTTTGCGTTTGCGGTTGCACCATGTATAAGGAGAGGATTGGACTTGGTGAGTCCTAAAAAGGACTGTGGTAGTCCTAGAAAGGACGGTGGGTAGTCCTGGAAAGGACTGTCGGTATTCTTTCTTGAGCTTGTAGTTCTGATAAGAGCTACAGCGCCGGTATAGTTATTGTAAGGAGTTACTGACGACGGACAGTCAACCTGTTTGAAACGTTGAGCCCCTCCTACCACCCACCCTCTCCTTACAATAACTAAACCCCTCAAAAAAAGTTCGGAAACTCAAGTTTCATCGATCATATCTCTCGTATTTTTGAATAAGAATACTCGAAATCGGTGTCACAATAAAGCCTCATTATATACCTTTCAAACGATGCATTATGTGTAGTGATTATGCAATTGGGGCGATTACAGTAGCCCAGAGAATAGGGGGAGGCAGGAAGTGAAATCTCGCAAAATGGCCCCAATGCATTCAATTTACGAGTGCAAGACTGTGCTGACAAGTTTTCTAAAGGTAAACATTCTATTGAATGCTGCCACTCTTTCCATTCATCAAAATGGTTGAATTTGATACCATTTTAATGGAAATTATCTCTTCCTTACGATGGCATATTACTCGTAAGGATTATGCAAATGGGGTGTGTGCAGCGAACCGGAATATGGAGATGGGTCGAGTGTGAAATCAGACAAAAAGATATGGAGTTGACAAAAAATCAGAGCGTTGCATTTTTTTCGAGCTTTTGGGAGGATTTTTTAGCATTTCAAATAAAATATTCATGATTTAAATTGATATCAACGGAAAGCCCAACAACTCTTCTGTATGAAAATGTGACATTTATAATGATTTTTGTAAAGGGCGGCTGCAGGGAGATGAATGTGGGGGAGCCTCAAAAGTGACCCATTTCAAAACGCTCTGATTTGGTGTCGGTATCTGTATACCATTGTGTAGAGGATGTAATGCGACTTGAATGAGTTGGACTTGAATGAGAGGAATTCAATTGAAAACGCATGAATAGTGCCTTGAGATCAGAGCGTTTCAAAATGGGTCGCTTTTGAGGCTCCCTCCCATTCATCTCCCTGCAGCCGCCCTTTACAAAAATCATTATAAATTTCACATTTTCATACAGAAGAGTTGTTGGGCTTTCCGTTGATATCATATTTGATCATGAATATTTTATTTGAAATGCTAAAAAATCCTCCCAAAAGCTCGAAAAAAATGCAACGCTCTGATTTGTTGTCAACTCCATATCTTTTTGTCTGATTTCACACTCGACCCATCTCCATATTCCGGTTCGCTGCACACACTCAATTTGCATAATCCTTACGATTAATATGTCATCGTAATGAAGAGATAATTTCCATTAAAATGGTATCCAATTCAACAATTTTGATGAATGGAAAGGGTGGCAGTATTCAATAGAATATAACCTTTAGAAAACTGACCAACACAGTCATGCACTCGTACATTGAATGCATTGGGGCCATTTTGCGAGATTTCACTTCCTGCCTCCCCCTATTCTCTGGGCTACTGCAATCGCCCCAATTGCATAATCATACACATAATGCACCGTTTGAAAGATATATAATGAGGCTTTATTGTGACACCGATTTCGAGTATTCTTATTCAAAAATACGAGAGATATGATCGATCAAACTTGAGTTTCCGAACTTTTTTTGAGGGGTTTATATCGGTGCTATAGCTCTTTAATATAGGACTACCACAGTCCTTTTTAGAACTATCCTAGAAAGAATACCAACAGTCCTTCTCAGGACTCACCAATCCTCTCCATATACATGGTGTCAACCGCAAACCACACGCATTATCTACACCAACATGGAAGCCGATACTTACAAGCAACATCTAGAAACTTTGTTGACATGTGCAAAAATTAGCAAATGGTTGATAGAACGTGTAATTCTGTAATCCGATATGTTCACTCTTTCTCTCTGAATCAGTTTATCTCTTGGTCCCTCTCACTTTTCTTCTTATTCTCAATCTCTTGTTTCATTTTTCTATCTGTATCTCTTTCAATCTCTCTCTATATTTCTTTTAACACATTTTCTATTTCTTTCCAGTTCTCTCATTTCTCTTTCTCTCTTTCCCCATGGATAATTAACTGATGCACAAACACCCTATAACAAAATATCTTGCTCTCTTTATTTTCTTCTATCTTTAACAATTGACTACATGTACATGTCTCTATCGCTATCTCTAACTTTGTCTCTGTCTCTATCCTGACTATCTCTAATTATATTCCACATACTAAGAATCTTGCTCTACGATTGGTCAAAAGTTAATCACGTGATGAAATATAGTTTCGCCATCATTGATAGGAGAAGTAAAGTTCGTTACAAACACGTAGATATTTTGGGTTAAAGTGCGTTGCACTCACTAGATAGTCGGTAAAAGTGCGTTGCACTGTGTAGATATTCAATTGTTCGCGCGCAAGTATATGCGTGCGCGCGTTAGTGCGCAGAAAGGTGGTAGCGCGCTGATGCGCAACGTTTGCGCGCGGCTACGCTTAATAGACAATGGTATAAGCGTCTTTGACTTTTAATCATAAATCTTGTTCATGTGCAGGATTGACGAAATTAAAATAAAAGACTCGATCAATTGCTCAATATTCCAAACTTTTTAGCCCTTTGTGTTAGTTATAGGTCGTTTGTGATCAAAATAATTGATGTGGAAAATAAAGCAAATAATCACCTTTTTGTTTTAGGCGATGGCAAACTATCACTTCCTCGGCGATCTGAATGTATACGCTATCTTTCCTAAGCTTCGCTTCGGAAAGATAGCTACATCCAGATCGCCTCGGAAGTGATAGTTTGTCCCATCACCTTCACCAACAGTAATTTTTTGCTTACTATTCTCTCTATCTCTCTAACTATTCTCTCTATCTCTCTTACTATTCTCCTACTCTGGTTCTATACACTTTATTCCTCCTTTTCTCTCTTTCCCCACAGATAATTAACTGATGAACAAACAACATAAAAACACCTGGGGTCGTTGCTGAGTTTGATGGGGTCGTTGCTGAGTTTGATGGGGTCGTTGCTGAGTTTGGTGAGGTCGTTGCTGAGTTTGATGGGGTCGTTGCTGAGATTGATGGGGTCGTTGCTGAGTTTGATGGGGTCGTTGCTGAGTTTGGTGAGGTCGTTGCTGTGTTTGGTGAGGTCGTGGCTGTGTTTGATGAGATCGTTGCTGAGTTTGTTGGGGTCTTTGCTGTGTTTGTTGGGGTCTTTGCTGAGTTTGTTGGGGTTGTTGCTGAGTTTGTTGGGGTCGTTGCTGAGTTTGTTGGGGTCTTTGCTGTGTTTGATGGGGTCGTTGCTGTGTTTGATGGGGTCGTTGCTGAGTTTGATGGGGTCGTTGCTCTGTTCGGTGAGCTCGTTGCTCTGTTTGATGGGGTCGTTTCTGTGTTTGGCGAGATGGAGCCGACGCAATGATCGGCACGGAATAGTGATGCTCCTCCCACGATGTGGACCTCGTGGCATCTATCATTTGGTATGAGAAATGGTACATGCCGGCCATGATCTGCTTGTCAGTCTTCTTCTCTCTACATTCACAACCTTCTTTCTTCTTTGTCATTTAGTACAGATGGTCCGAAAACTTGCAACTGTAAAGAACTAAATATTAACAAACTTTGATAGTCTTTGGTCAGATGGTGTGATAACTTGGTATTGTCTTCCGTCTTTAATAATTATTACAATCCAATCCTCCAAGGAACTCAATGTTCACACAACTGTTTTCACTTTGATGATCCAATTAATTTACAAAATAATTTGTTTTCTCTTAGATGGTCAGTGTTCACACAACTGTTTTCACTTTGATGGTCCGATTATTTTACAAACCAATTTGTGTTCTCTTAGATGGTCAATGTTCACACAACTGTTTACACTTTGATGGTTCGATTAATTTACAAAACAATTTGTTTTCTCTCAGATGGTCAATGTTCACACAACTGTTTTCACTTCAATGGTCAGATTATTTACAATCAAATTCGTGTTCTCTCCGATGGTCGGTCAAGGTTGTCTTATTTCATTTTGACAACTTGAATCCTTTACTTCTTTAGTTTCCATTTAGAAGTCAGATAATTCTCAATCCAAAGAACTCCACACCACAAACTCGTATTGTCTCCACTTCAGATGTTTCAAAAATTTAATCTCAAATACTATTCACAAACTTCAAATGTCTTCACTTAAAAGGTCACATCATTTAGAATCCAAATTAGTTCAATAAAAAGTATGCGCACAGAACTCTTGCAAATAATGACCTGTCCTTATGAAAGACCGCACGTGCCTGTCTCGAGTCCAGCAATCAAATTGACGGAGAGGACAAATGGGGCATGAGTCAACAATTATTTTGTCACCCGGCAACGCCGCAGGATGTCTCCCCCGACATACAAATTCTACGCTCTCGCCGAACGACACTCACACTCACTGCCTCATTTGCATAAGAATGATCCTTTAAGCTAAATCACATGGTCATTTCCTGTCCAGTCCCAAGTTAGTTTCAATGTCCAAAGCGTCCACTGCTGACACCCTTTCCCCTTCTGTAATTAGCTCCCTCCCTCCCCCCTCATTAGCCCCCTCCTGAACCACTACGCCCATTGCCAGGAATCGAGGCACTTTTTCATAACCACACTAGGCACTAGCTTATTAGTAGATTCACTCTGACTCTGAGTCTATTTTACAAAATAGCAGTTCAAATTCATTTTTTTTTGGGGGGGGGGGGGGGGGGGGGGGGGGGCTCCTGAAAGTAACACTCTAAAATTTATGTTGCAATAAACTCTTCGCAAAATTATGGGGGCTTTTTTGCTATTTCGGGGGCGAATTCGTCCTGAGTCCCCGTGTATTTTTTTCACTGCATAATTGGGAAGTATAGATATCCTTTAAGTTTTCAACTAGGGTAAACTTAGTAAGGAATGCTATGCAGATAATTACAGTTAGTGACTGTAAAGAAAACTTTGTCTTGCTCACTTGAAACTGAGCTAGTGCAGTTTTAATAGGAGTATACAGGGTGGCCCAAAAGAAAGCGCAACAGGGCACTTCCCAAAATATAGTAACAAAATGATTACTATGTCCATCAGAGATAGGGTGTCTTTTCCAATGAAAAACGATACCAAGAACAGTATTTTGGTTGTGTAGTTTTTGTTTTAGGGCGGTCTGAGTGACACCATGTTAGGTTCCCATTTTTTTCAATTTTTACCAAATCAGGGCCTGATAAATCGCACTTACTGCCCGTCATAGCATCGAACAACGAGCAATACGCGCGCTTTTGTTAGTGTGCATTCAGCCGTGTGCCGAGAGAATGGGCATGGTTGTTCGACACTATGACGGGCAGGAAGTGCGATTTATCAGGCAGTGACTTGGTAAAAAATAACAAAAATGGGAACCTGAGATGGTGTCACTCAGAGCGCCCTAAAACAAAAACTACATGACCAAAATTACTGATCTTGATATCATTTTTCATTGGAAAGGACACCCTATCCGATGGACAAAATCATTTTGTTACTTTATTTTGGAAAGTGCCCCATTCTGTTTTTTGGGGGCCACCCTGTATAGGAGCCCATAATGCCTAAAATGCGCAAATCCAATTGGCTCCAAAAGAGCTTATTTTCTGACTAGCGATTAATCGCAAATTTGCAATTAATTGCAACTCTTTATGCAACACCCCTAGGTGTTCCACAGTAATTTAATACACATTGTGGCAATTACAAAATCTAAAAGTTACTATGGCAACCATTTTAAGACTAATTTGGATTTTGCTATACATGTACATGTATAACATGCAATATTTATAGACCCCAGCCTGAGTGTTTAGGGGACCAAGCCTAAATGGCTTAATTACCCATTCAGCACTGTACCAAAAATACTTGGCTAGGGTCTATGGAGAATACATGTTATAGCCAAATCAATCAGTCCTGAACAGGTTATTGGTAAATGTCACTACTTAGCATTAATCTTTAAATACCACCACGTCGGCCAAATCCTCATTATACCGTATAGTATGAAATCTTATGTCACAGTGAGAATGCTAACTAGTTGACAACTTTGGGGAGAGGGGGGGGGAGTGGCTCTAAATTTGTTTGGGAAGGAGCCAGTTTAATTTCTGGCAAACCGTCCTTCCCTTTGTCAATTAATTAGTGGTTGGCTCCTGACCACGTAGGCATTCACATATCATCGGGTAAGAGTGAGAAGGGCGTTAAGTCAGTTTTGGGCTCAATTGAGTTATGCATAATAGCCTGGTCACATATCAACGGATTGCGCAAACGGATGTCAAACAGAGAGCTAAATTTTCCATCCGTTCTATACGTTTCTTGTCCGTTCCTTGTCCGTGATGTACTTTGTTCTATGTTTTGTACATGAAGCAATGGAGACAACTATCATCACAGGATAATATTATTTCGCAAACTGTCTATTCGTTGGGCATACCTTTCCGATATCCGTTGATATCTGACCGGAGCCATAAGAAGTAGATCGGTGCTTCCTCTATGTGATGCCAAATTTTCAGACTGTAATTATTTTCTAATTTTATAATTATTTATCACTAATCAAAGAGAGCTACATACGGTTTCTACAGGGCTCCCAAACTCTAGACATGATTAAGTACAAAAAGTGACTTAGCACTTTCTGTTTCTCAACTGACAATATCAATGATGTATCAGCACTGCCTAGACTGAGTTATATTGCATGTTTATATTTCTTGGGAGGAATGTACATGCCGATGTCATGGCAACGACATATGAGTCAATGATTCTTCTGTAATCCCCTTTCTTCAAAGTTAAATGCATGCATTTGGTTTAGAACCATATTCCACGTCACAGACAATTTTGGAATAACAAAAATAGATACAAGTCTATTGTTGGCAAGAAAAACACATCTGGGCACAGTTGCAGAAAGAGATACAATCGATTGTAAGTTACGATTAATTGTAAGTCAGAAACTGTGTGTGTTTCAACCAATCAGATTTACGCATTTAGAACACATGGGACCCGGTTGCAGAAAGAGATACAATCAATTGTAAGTTACAATTAATTGTAAGTCAGATCATGTGTTCTGAATGCGCAAATCTGATTGGTTGAAACAAGCACATTTTCTGACTTACAATCAAAATGTGTAACTTACAAACGATTGTATCTCTTTCTGCAACGGGGCCAGGGCTGTACTAATTGCACATTTTTTTTTTTTAAAGGGACTTGCAGGTCTACCTTGTACATGTATATGAAAGGAGATACATGTACATTATGTTTTAACGCTCAAAATTAATTATTTTTGTTTTATCTTCTGTACTTACATCAATTTGAAATATGTGGAAGAACTGCATTGGGGCGTCATACTTGAAGTTGTTGTATAGTTCTTGCTCCCACAGTAGTCGTTCGTTCTGATAGTTATAAGGGAGATGAGAAATAAAGAAAGGGTTTACAATAATTTATATCATCTGACTTGGTAAAATACGCGTTGTTGATTGGCTGAACACGGTTCATGACAGGGTGTCAAATTGTTATGACACCATGGCCATGGCCAGAGAGTTATGACGACACCCACCCGCGATTCAATCAACATTATAAAAAAATGTACGTAGTACGGTACCGTATCGTACCCCCCCCCCCCCCCCCCCCCCCCCCCCGTACCGTACGATAATCTTCTCGCAGCCTCGCAGGCACCAAAATCAAACGAAAATCAGCGATTTCCAGTACAATTTGATTAGATAGTTACCTGATTAACACAATCAAAGGAAACAATCAACACATATTTCCAAAATAGAAATGCAGTGATCGCAACATGTTGAGATATTAGTAGCAAATTCCGTACGAAAATCGACTGTATTATGCATAGGCTATGTACTGTGTGTTGTGTGGTGTTGTGTGCATGTGATGTGTGTGTGTGAGTGAGTGAAAGTCCAACGTCCACGAAACGGATTTTTTAGATGATAGTCACAGATCATAGTCAGATGATATAACAGTTGTTAACTTTGTTGTCGGGAAAATCATGGAATGTTCCAATCCTCGGGATTTTAAATGCTATTTCGTGAAGAAAATAAGTCCCTCGACTACGTCTCGGGACTTATTTACCCTTCCCTCAATAACATTTAAAATCCCTCGGATGGAACATTCCGTGATGATCCCTCCACCACCAGTTAACAACTGTATAATGATAGAATAGACAGGTATTAAATTACATTGCAACTGAATAGGCATTGCACGAGGCTATTATATCTCAACTGGTTGTAGTTCAGGGAGATGAGAAAAAAAGAACAAGTTTACAATCATTTTCAATAGATAGAATAGACAGACCTGTTTTACAGTGCCATTGATTGGGCATTGCATGAGACTGTTATAATTGAACAAGTTGTAGACTCTTATGTTGAGGGAGATACAAAATAAAGAAAGGGTTTACAATAATTAACGATATTAATAGACAAAACTCTGATAAAGTAGGACCTCTTATTGTCTTTGACCAAGCATGCTCGCCAGACAGGGGCCCAATGAACAATTTGATAATTTGAATAAAATAATATTTAAATTTCACAATTTTTTTTGTAATTTCATTATCCCTTATACCTTAATTACTCATTCATTTACATGTATAAGCATTTAGAAGCATCCTCTAGCCCACAATACCAGAACTGCCAAAATTGACATGTCAGGGTTTACAATAAATAACGATATAATAGACAAAACTCTAATAAAGTAGGACCTCTTAATATTGTCTTTAACCAAGCATGCTCGCCAGACAGGGGCCCAATGAACAATTTGATAATTTGAATAAAATAATATTTAAATTTCACAATTTTTTTTGTTATTTCATTATCCCTTATACTAGGTGTTAAAAAAAACATGTTATGTTTTTAATCCGGAATAACTCAGTCGCTTATGAATGGAATTAAATTAAAACTTCAGACAATGTAAAGGGATACTGTCAAATTTCTTGTGCCAAGTTTGATCAGATTTCATTCAGAGAAAGGGTGGCTATTGTCAATTTAAAAAAAACATTAACTTTAGAATCGGCCACTTTCGACTTGGCGTCTAATCATTGCTGGTCACCTTTTGTGTTGGTGCCCTCATCGACCAAGTATTTTGTCAGTGCTGTAGGACTCGAGTCCGGACTCGGACTCTAGACCGGTCTCGAGTCCGTATTTCTCGGGACTCGGACTCGGACTCGGACTCGAGCCACAAAGACTCGGTCTCGGACTCGGACTCAACCAATGGTGACTCGGGCGAAAATCGGGCCGAGACCGGCAACGAGACCGGCATTTTTTCCGTTTTCCCACGTTTATTTACAGTTCGTAAAATTACCCCAGCGCAAACAAAAACAAACCCGTTTTTCTGGCTTACCTTGCTCGCTTGAGTGTGGCATTCTGGAAAATGATCGTAACATCGCCTCAACAAGCTATTATATGCCTAAATAGACGTTGAGATTAGTCGTTTTATGTTTTGGAACACGTAAGTCACGGTCAAGTATTACGGCCAGAACGTGAATTAATTTACGAAAGCCTGATATGATGCGACTAAAATTGAACAACGAGCAACACGCGCGCTATTGTTAGTGTGCATTCAGCTGTGTGCTGAGAGATGGGCATGGTTGTTTGATGATATGACGAGCAGTAAATGCGATTTATCAGGCACTGACTTCGTAAAAATTGACAAGAATGAGAACCTGACATGGTGTCACTCAGCGCCCTCTGAAACAAAAACTACTCGACCAAAATGACTGTTCTAAGTATCGTTTCTCATTGGAAAAGATACCATATCCTATGGACATATCGTTGTATTACTATATTTTGGGAAGTGCCCCGTTCCGTTTTTTGAGGGCCACCCTGTATTGCAGTATATAACCATCCAATCTGATAACAAAATCATAGTTCAATTTCAAACTTCAATCAGGTCATGATAGATGCATACGACTGAATAATTCACACCAATTTCAAGAAATATAATTTTCAAGTATCGCACCAGTCTTCAGTTTCAGTCAATTATGTAGCGCCTCCCCCCCCCCCCCCCCCCCCCCCATGATAAAATAATTTGAATTACGTTATTAATCAGCATTTCTTTTCTTTCCAATTGGTTCTTGACGGTGATTGCTCTTCATTGCTTCTTAGGATGATATCTTGCTCATCTGTTCATAACTGACAGTTTATGGCACAAAACGTGAATTTTCAGATATTTTATATTTTTTGCTAAAAATTGTAATCTTAAAAGGATTAGAAAATTGCTGAAATTCATGCTTAACTTCAACAATGATTAGTTTTCAACAACTTGACTGTTTGCACATAAAGTTATATCCCTTAATCCATTTGACAGTGAACCTTAGGAAGAGATATGCAGCAGTTACTTATCCACTGTATTTTGGGGAAATTTAAGGGTGACAAAGATCAACTAAATTCTTGTCCCGTCTGTCACACTTTTTATGAACTTTTTATCCTGCATAGACATCAATAATTGAATTTGTCTCATACTCTGTAATAATAACCTTTGACATTGCCCAAAATCATTTCTGCAGATTTATAACTCTTTGTCATTTCTTTGATGGTATCTATTTATGTTATACAGAGTTCACTGTGAGACATTTATCATAATGGAACTGATGTGACATAAAAAGAATTGCAATTTAAGATTTTCCCATTGGGACTCGGACTCGGACTCGGACTCGGACTCGGATGTCCGGGACTCGGGACTCGGATGTCCGGGACTCGGACTCGGACTCGGACTCGGACTCGACTCGGACTCCAGGGACTCGGACTCCAGGGACTCGGACTCGGACTCGGACTCGGACAGGGTGGACTCGACTACAGGGCAATTCCAAGCAAACATTGACATATAAACCACTGATTTTTCAAATTCGTTGTACCATAAAAAATTTGGTATCAAATGAAATCTAAAAGATTGAACTTTCCAAAAATGTATTTTGTTTTTGAAAAAAAAAATTGTAAACTATTATTTTATTGTTAATATATAGCATAAATTAATTTTCAGTTATTTTCACAAAACATTCAATTAAATATTAAGCAAAAAAGAACTGCGAAAAGGAGTTTTCATAAAATTTTATTTCAGTGTTGATAGGATCATTGCTTCAATTTTTCAGATAAATATCAATTTCGTCATTTTCGCTCTTCGTTCCGCTTCAATGACTGTCTCATTTACAATCATTAATATGTCACGGCGTTACACTAAAAACATATATTTTTAATATTTCTGGAAAAATATGAATGGGAATGAAATAATTTTTTGTTTTCTCTGTATTAGCCCATAGGGCTATAATATGCATGCTGAATAGCAGCATTATCTTTTACCACTTATTAATATAATCAATATCAATTTGGTCACGGCGTTACGTTTTGTGTAACGCCGTGACGCTACCTACTGGATTCCCATTGACATAACACAGTAGACATAATCAAATAGTGTAAGATATTTTTTGTAGGTATGCTTGGGCACTGCTCATGCTATAATTATATGAATAGGGTCAGTTGATAATGTTTCCATCTCAAAGTTACCCGAGTCATGTATGTGTATGGGTTGTATGTCCGTCTGTCTGTATTGCATCTGTACATCAGTGTTCTTTTTTTTGCAATATCTCAAGAATCGTTGGATGGATTTCGTTCAAACTTTGTACAATCCATGTATTTAGAGGTACGGATTATTGGATATGATTTTGGTCCATGAGGTCAAAGGTCAAAGGTCACATAGCTAACAAATATGCAAAAATTATATTATTATCAAGATAGTTTGAGAATCCTTGAAGGATAACATGATAATAATACTGGTATGCGTCCAGTGAGGTATATGACCTGATTAGGGAATGGTGTCATGGGAGGTCATAGATCAACAGGTCAAAATATTGTTGTTGTTTTTTGTTCTCACAATTAAGTTCCAGAATCAATGTTAGAAAGAGTACTGTAGGCAAAAGACAATTTTCTGAAACTGTTTGGGGCACAGGTCAAAGGTCACTCGGATAATTACCAATTCAAAAACAAACATTTACTAACTCTGAAATCATGTTACATGAAACAAATCACTCGCAAATATGCACTGTGCAGACCAAAAATTAAACATTTGTAGGTTATTTTGAGAAACAAGGTCAAAGGTCAGATGTCAAAGGTCTCATATTTCATTGTTACATTTAAGTATGTATTTTGGTTTTAATATTTGATGGTTCCATACACTAACTTCTGAAATAGATAAGAATTTCAATTATGTCCTAAAAGATTTTTTGATCAATAGAGGGCGCTGTGCTGCAAATTTGTGTCATGCGGATGATCATTTAATAGCATCTTGGTTATATCACCCATTCATCTAGTTCTTTATTGCTTCTGGATCACTACATTAAAATTATATCATATTATTCATCTCTTTAATATCTCCCATATATATAACATGTACAATTCAGAGGTCACGGCGTTACAGTCACGGCGTTACAGTGCATAAATACATTTATGATATCATATTTACTATGAGCATTGGATTTTTTCTACATTTTTATTTGAATGTTCTAGCTTGATGTCTAGTACAAAGAATCAATGTGACAAAAGTGCAAAATGTTCCTGTAGTTCACAGAGTTTACTTAGTTTCTTAGCATGTAAGAAACCCATGTCTTTTTGCCGTCACGGTGTTACGGCAGATATTGATATTCATAATTAATAATTTATTGGGAATTTTGGTTTTCTTGCCTATTGTAAATTATTGGTAGGATAGTGGTTACAGATGCATATCAAAAGTTGGTTCTAGATATTTAGATTTTATGAGTTATTTGGACTTTCATTGTGAGAAACACCCTCTGACCGTCACGGCGTTTGCTTGGAATTGCCCTACAGCACTGTATTTTGTAATTCGAAATGTCGAAAGTGGCCGATTCTAATTTTTTTTTTTATTGACAATAGCCACCCTTTCTCTGATTGAAATCTGATACAACTTGGCACAGGAAATTTGACACTATCTGTTTACATTGTCTGAAGTTTTGATTTAATTCCATTCATAAGCGACTGAGTTATTACGGATTAAAAACATTACAGGTTTTTTTTAACACCTAGTACCTTAATTACTCATTCATTTTATAAGCACTTAGAAGCATCCTCTAGCCCACAATACCAGAACTGCCAACATTGACATCATGTCTAATTCAGTGAGATTTCAAACACCAATTAGGGAGATACATGTAGTTATGAAATACATCCACCACATTGGGAAAGAATCTTTCCTTAATAAAATCAGAGAGATTTTTTACTTTTTTTTTGTCAGGATGTGGAAAACCTGTACATTTTTAGATAGCTTCCTGCAAAATCAGGGAGACTTGGCAGATCGGCAGCGAAAAAAATACACGGGGGCGGCGGGCAAATTCGCCCCCGAAATGCCCAAAAGAGCCCCCGAAAAAAAAAAGTAGCCCCCCAATTTTGTGGATTTTTTGGGGGGATTTTTTGTTTGGATCGTGATCAAATGCTTAAAAGATGATCACAATACAGCATTAGAGCTTAATAGTAGCCCCTGAAATTCGAAAAAGAGCCTGGAAATTTGTAGCCCCCGAGATGATAAAAGTAGCCCCCGAAAGTTGGAAAAGTAGCCCCCGAAAAGGAGCCCCCGAAATAAAAATATTAATTTTTTCGCTGCAGATCGGCAATAGTTTTACCCTCTGGTCGATACTTACATTGATATCGTAAATTCTGATGAAGTAGGACCTCTTAATGTTGTCTTTGACGAAGCACGTGACGCCAACATATTTCTTGTTCCAACCTCCGTTCTCCCAGAAATACATCTGTGCCACAGACGTCGCAACGCTCTGCAAAAATGAAAGAAAAAAACAAACATCTAAAATGAAAACATGACCAAATAATAAATGTTTCATCTCTTTGTATAGAAAAAATTACATTTCCATGTATGTTTTGTAAACAAATCAATGCAATTTTCGGGCTGACATGCAAAGGCAGAAGGTCACCTGACTTTTAAATGGTGGGTCAGATTTCAGCAAATTTGGGGATCTATAGTAACATTGTCCAAATCCTCAAAATCCAACTGGAATTCTAGCGGATCCCTCATATCTTGTTGTATTTGTATTAAAGGGATACATGTAGTCGAGTTTTGGTATAGAGGGCGCAACACAAAATAATATTTTTGTGAGATAATGAACAATTGAGTGTCAAATTGAAAAAAGGCATACAATTTTAACTACAGAATAAACTTCATTTGACTAAAATCGGTTCAGAAATGGCTGAAATATCCATAAACATAACCATTTGTAATAATTGTAGGCCCCACAATTATTCGATAATTTTGAACCAGCCATTAAAAAAACATTTGTATTGCTTTCTCTTTTCAAAAATTTACAAAAACTTTGTTTAAATAGTTGTTGATTATCTCTCTATCTAATCACTATTTCAACAAAACATCACATGCAAAATATTTTATTTAAAATGGTCGAAACCGATGAGTTTTTAAAGAGCGCCCTCTTGAGTTTTAATGGCTCTTTTTGAATAACAGGCTTTTTAAAATAGTCATTTGTAATGTTGTATTCCTTTCGAGCATGGTGGAGTTATAAAGTATCTATTAGTTTGTAATGTAATTATGCAGGTTTTGGTTACTAAAATTCAGTTTGACGAAAACTGTACTCCCTTTTATACCAAAACTCAACTATCCCTTTAACAATAGAAGCATGGGACAGATTTTGGTTTGCCAAATTTCCCTTTCGTTAAAAATATATTAAAGATTGAAATGTTCAGATGTTAAACTATCCACTAGAGAGTTAATTGTGACACTGCACAATTAACCACTTGGTTTAATCAGTGCAATGAGTTAGAGAATATCACTTTGAATTTTTGCTCATTACTCGGCCATATAACATCCATTTAACATGAAATTTTCACACAATATCCAGTGGACATATCAGATAACAGCAATATACATTGTATCAACCATTCATCAATGTTTGCATATGTGTCAACAAAGTTAATAGGTCCCTTTAAAAGCTGGCAAGACACATTTAGGAGAAAAAAAGACACGAAGCAGGGGAGTGAAATCTTTACATGTTGCCAAGCAATGAGGAAAATTGCAGGGGGTGGGGGGCTGGCTCTATAAGAGTTATAAGGATTCAAAATGAATCATTATGATTAATGAATGAGTTCTTAAAGTACATGTATACTTGTGACACTGCACAATTAACCACTTGGTTTAATCCTCTGTTATGATTGTACACCTATGCACCAACATGTATGGATTTCAGAGTGTGCTAAAAATATATTAACATGTGTGAATCTATGATGCAGAGTCACTCCAGTTGAACTAACAAATGTATACTACAGTACAAATGGTGAACAAACATACTACAATCTAAATCCTACATATGTACACGTATGTACGTGTAGGCGGGGCTTGACACTAGCACCTGCCCGATGGATTGCCCAGGGCAATTAAACTTCATAAATGGCCTGTTTGCGGGATCGGGCAACTACATGTACCCCAGATCTAGAAACAGGCAAGAAATTTGCCAAGTCGATCGGGCTAGGTAGTATGATTAATTGTTCTTTTATTACTTTGGGTTTGGGGGGGGGGGGGGGGATATAAGCAAATTTTCTGTTCGGGCAAGTAAAAGGTGAAAATCCATGATTTTACTTGCCCAAATGGACAAGTAGAGAAGAGTCAGTGTAGAGGTTTTGATGTAGGTCACTCAATCTGAAGCAGGAAATATGTGTGATGAGAACAAGGGTTGAACTTTCCACCTGACCGAGTACAGCGCCCTCTTGTGTTAAATAAGAACAGCCTCCTAAATGAGACATTTACCCATTCACATTGCCCATTACCCATTGAAAAATCTAAACCGATTTCATTCTTCTGTATTTATAAGCCAAACAACAAGGTACAAGATAAATGAAATAGGTAACCAACACCCAAAGGTTTCCAGACAAATTATATAATTGAAAAACTCAGTACAATACTAAAGTTCCTGTGTTCATGGGTCTGCAGAAGAAAACTATCTATTGTCTAGGACGTACATATCTTCTGCGGTTCAATTGTCTCTGGACAGACAAATTGGCGCACTTGCAAACAAACGGCGCATAGGGAACCATGAGCCCTGTTGGTTCCATAATTGTTAGTGATTAATTGCATTGTTTATGAATTACACAACCCTTTGCAAATTGTTGGACATCTATTTAATATCAAATGTCAACGGTACCAAATCATATACATGTAAGCCTGTGTTGTTCTTTGCGTGGTGGTCCCCTTTAAGTAATTTTAGTTCTAGTACAATATGACAAAGGTAATAGATCACTTTAAATCTCCTACAGTATGTAGGTCAATGAGAAGCAGGAAACATTAGTGATGAGGAAATAAATACCCATAGCGCGGCATCATAATGCCAGTTGAGAAAAAGAAGGGTGCTACTTTACTTTTGTACTTGCAGATAATTACGTTTCAAGTTTGGGAGCCATGTAGAATCCCAATTTAGCTCTCATTTATCTATTTTGTATAAATATTTCTCAAATTATAAATAATTATTTGTGCACATTTGGCATCACATAGAGAAGGCTCTGCCAGATACAGACAATATATGTGACTGGCTATCTATAGCAAAACCTGGCACTTGTTGGTAATCTATGTTTTGAAGCTATTGGCATTTTAAAGGGTACCACCACCCAAAAATAATATTCTTATTATAGAAAGGTACCATCTTTAGTATTCCATTCCTTCAACAAGTTCACAAAAATATGTTTTCAGAAAAAAATATATAATTGGAAAACGCATCACCATTCTCAACCATGCGTTCATGCGGTCTGAATTGCGTAGACTACAGTATTGGTCAAAATAAACTAACCCCCCTAACGTTTGTGTGCAGTAATCCCTATTGATTTTGTACACATAATAGGGATTACTGGAAATTACTGCAGTAAACTGGTTAGTTTATTTTGACTGATACTATGCGTGCAGAGCCAGAGCGCACTGTGCAGAGCGAATGAATCATCCGGGAATCTATTGACGTATGCGTGAAAGCATTGGCGCACTCGCAAATGCTTGTCCCGTATGGAACCAGGAAATAGCAGTGGTTCTGTAAGTGGTGGAAATTAATTGCTTTGTTTATGAATTACACAACCCTTTGCAAAATGTTGGGTATCTATTTGATATCACAAAACGGTACCAAAACATATAATAATGTGTTGTTCTTTGCCTGGTGGTCCCCTTTAAGTTCACTCAATGTGTGTAAAAGACCTAGGGTTAGGTTGATTGTAAAATTGAAATAATCATATCTTCGCCAATTATTGATCAATTAGTTAGAACAAAGCATCAAGTGAAAGCTTGTGATGAGGCCTTTGTAATGTTTTGAAAATCTACATTTTGATTTTTACCGACAAGTGCCAGGGTTTTGCTATCTATAGGCGGTCACTTGTTGCAGAACTCAATTTAGTTGACAATTGGCTTTTAAAAGTTTGCTTAACCACCTTCTCACGCTCACCAAACAATATGTGACCAATCACCGATACATGTTGTGAATGCATGAACTGGCATTGTATGGAATACCATTTAAAGGCATGTTAAATACAAGTACACAAATTATGCATGATGTAAATACTGTGTAAGTGCAATTGGCTTGTATCCTGGTCAAGCCTGCAGTATGCATAGCTGCCAACATTTGGAATTTTAAATTAGTAACATTTTAGCAAAACTGAATATCATGTGCGCGAAGCACACATCACGAGCGCGAAGTCCCTTTAGCCGGGGTCCAGGGCTCGCTAAATAGGGCTCTGGAGCGTGAAGCGCGGAGTCCATTGCGGCCGGAGTCCATTGCGGCCGGCGTCCATGGCCCTATTTTTCATCATTTTTGCACAATTACTAGGTATGATTTGGTCAGATTTACATTTAAACGTTGTCTCTATACGGTTTTTTTTTTTTTTTCAAAATTCGTAATTATAGAAGGAGTATTCGTAATTTCGTAAAGAGGGTGGGAAATTCGTAACAATTACGAATTTTTCGTAACAGTTGGCAGCTATGCAGTATGTACATGTAGAGTGGCCACCCAAGGGGAACAAGAAAAATGGCCACTGTAGGCAGGTGACCTTTACAGGCAGGTTCCATCACATTGATTTCCTCTGCAGGGGATCACTCTTGGTGGCAACAATAAACAGGTTGGCTGCTATAGACAGATGGCCACTAAGGCAGGTTTGACTGAACAACTAAGTTAACACTTTAGATACATCATCTTACTTAGGGTTTTTTATTGAAATAATATACATAATGTACAAATGCAATATGCACATGATGCACAGTCATATAAATCTTCTTTTTTTCTGAAAAACATATTAGAAATATTATTCATGAGAAAGGAAAATTGGCATCAATATTCATGAATTAAAACTATTAAACTGTATACATATTTTATGCAGAGCTGGAAAAAGAAATGCAATATAATTATTTATTTTGAATGTCAAAATTAAAGAGTTTTATTGACTACCTCCTAATTAACTCGACTCACATACTGTCTAGAAAACATACATTGTGTTATGTTGGATCAGCAGATCGATATAATTCTGCCTGACGAGGATTTGTATTTTCCAATATTTTTAAAGATCTGTATTAAAACAGGACAAATTTAAGCATTTTGGCAAATCTGGAATTATCAAATTATTTTAAGGGGCTTTTCTTTCAAGCTTGGCTACATCAAATTAAAGGTGCACAGGTCTGTAAAGTGTCAGATATTGCCTAAAATGACTTTTGAGACTTCAATCCTACACCAAAATCATTGTAAGATATGTCTGAATGATGTGTGAGAGTTTCATTGAAAAAGAACACTGCTTTCCTTGTTAAAAAAGCAAAATGTTTGCGTCAGCTTTTACAACGTTTATGAGGTTTAAGACCGTTCATTAACGCTCTTGAGCTGAATGATAGGTATCGTCATACTAAAGGGGCATTTGAAAAAATCTAACCCTACATGTATTTTATTCTTCTCTTACCATAAGCCAAACAACACGGTAGAAGAGAAATGTGGAAGCTAAAATTAATTTCTTTGGAGTTAGACACTTTACAGGTGCACCTTTAACACTCTGCCCATTGTTTAACAGAAATTTCAAATGAAGGGGAATCTTTTATTTTTGGGGGAAACTGGGCTCTTTTGGTATTTCAAGGGATACATCGCCCAGTGCCAATGCCACCACTATCTTTTTGTCACTGTAGCCAGGGAAACAATTGTGGTAACATCCTGACATGACTCATCTTACTTACTTAATAAATCTTAATAAATCAACTGATTAAATGATCTATTCCTTTAAACATGATTGAGAACAAAAAGTGACTTGGCGCCCATCTCTTTCTCAACCAACAATATACATGTATGTGTATGACACAACCAAAAAAATACTTTTTTTTTCACGAGGGCGATTTTGAAAATTTTGAGGGAAAAAAACGCCCTCGTGAAATTATTCACGAGGGCTATTTTGGGGCTCACGGGGGCTCTTTTTTTTTTTTACATCGTTTTCACTGCTCAAGGGTCTAATAAATGATTATCATGATGTGATCTATCTGATTATGCCATGTTTGGTACGTTTCTGGCGCTTTCCGATCATGCAAAAAGATGTTTTGTTTTTTTTAATAATAAATAAATAAAAATTCGCCCCCGTGCCGTGGCTCACTGGGGCGATTTTAAAGGTATCGGGGGCGAATCGCCCTTTGCCCCTTTTTTTGGTTGGTATGACATGATGTACCCTCTTTATTTGTTAATGACAGAGATCACCAATGATCAAGCTAAGTATGGGCTCATATATTTTCTTTTGAGAAAATTTGGATCACAATACAGCAATTGAATGCATTGCATTGCCACTATGCATTATTTATGTGACTATAGATAATTACAGTTATTTTGGCAAAGAAAAAGTCACAAGTAATGATCTCAACTACATGTAGATACATGATGCACATCTCAATTGCTTCCCTTCAACTGTAATGTGTATCATTATTCCTGGCTATTTAACTCAGATTCTAAAATCATCTAGACTAGACTATATATGACACACATAATTTTAAACATCAAATTTAGGTCCTCGTCAAAACATGCAACTATAGACCATATATTGAGAATCTAGGCTACATGTATGTCCTAGGCTATGTCAGTTGACAGCAAGACGGTCTCTAAGCTAAGTCTAAATTTCTCCCTTCCTCTTGCAATCTCTTCTAAGAGTAAGACTAAGACTAAGACACTAAAGCCCTCTGCAGACAGAGCCGACTCGACCCGATCCGACTGGTTTCAATCAGGCTAGAGTCGGGGCCCGGTCGGTCGGATTAGATTCATCGTGTTGAATCGGGGCCTGGTCGGTCGGATTAGATTCATCGTGTTGAATCGGCCCCGACTGGAATCCGACTGTCTCTCGATAACGACTGGCAAAATATGTGTTGCGAGGCACTGAAAACTGAGCCGATCCGACTGAAAACCAGTCGGATCAGGTCGAGTCAGCTCTGTCTGCAGAGGGCTTAAAGCCCTCTTAGTCTTAAAGGGGTAGTTCAGTTTTGGTAGAGAGGGCGCTGCACAACACAATTTTTTCCTGAGGTAATGAAAAACTGAGTGTCGAATTTGAAAGAACATGCAATTTTAATGGCATAATACACTTTATTTGGTCAAAATCGGTTCAGAAATTGCTGAAATATCAATAAATACAATGATTTTTTGAAAAAAATTAAAAAATGCTTGTAAACACTTTTTCAAAAAATTTCAAAAGCGGTTTTTAAATAGTTGTTGATGATCTCTCTAATTAATCATTATTTCAACAAAACATCACATGCACAATTTTGTATGAAAAATGGTTGAAACCAATGCCTTATTAGAGAGCGCCCTTTTGTGTTTTAATGGCGCTTTTTGAATGATAACAGGCTTTTTACTTAAAGTCGTTTGTATTTTTGTATACCTTTCAAGCATGGTGGGGTTATAAATATTAGTTTGTAATGTTACTGTGCAGGTTTTTGTTACTAAAGTTCAGCCTTACCAAAACTGTACTACCCCTTTAAAGTCTAAAGGGCCGGTCATACTTACGGTAATGGACGTAGTGATCCGTAGGGTAATTTAATGTGGGTCAAACGTGGTGTAAGTACGGTAAACTAGGTTAAACTAGGTTAAACTACGTGGAACTACGTTGAACTACGTTAAGGTACGGTGGTTGGCCACGGAAGGGTACGGATAAGTACGTTTAAGTACTATGCTAGACTACGCTAATGTGGGTACAGCTTGCTCACGGACAGGTACGGAGTGGTACGTCTGACTACGCTCGAGTACGATAGACTGCGGTAGCCACTACGCTGGACTACGCTAAATAACGTCAAACTATGGTAAATAGCAACCCCGCACGGAGTATAACAGCCAACCGGCGGTGTGGTACAGCCATTGCGCTTGTTTTTCAAACATACTGTAGCAGGTCTGTGAAATTTGTCTTATTTTTTTTAATTAAACATGTCTGGATCAAGACTGTCGATGCTGGTGTTGTGCACGGTAGAGTACGTTATAGTACGCTAGCGTACGTAACGAAGTACATTAGACTACGCTAGACTTCGTTAGACTACGTTAGACTACGTTAAACTTCGGTTTAGTAAATATTACTACGGATGCCTTTAACGTACCGCTCTTTTGAACATGTTCAAAAATTAAATCGAAGATCACGGCTCCCCCGAGTTAATACCAAGTTAGTATCACAGACAACTACAGTACGATACGGATGCTAGTACGTTCAACTACCTTCAACTACGATCAACAACGTTAGCCACCACCACATCTACAAAGTAAATGGTTCACTCAGGTGAACCATTTACACGCAATATATGCAAATGCGCTGGAGATAACAATAACAGCCATTCGTACACTGTTGCCGGTTCAACAGTTGACCGGCGTGTTTTAGGACGCATCGGTAAGGAAAACGGACGTGAAATAATCATTTTATTTCTACATTTTGCGGTCTTCAAAACAACAAAGTCGGGAATTATTATCAAAGCATATGAATTGTGGATCACATAAACGAAAGTTTTTTGCATTTGCTGGTAAATTGAGGGAGAAATCAGCCGACAAAAATTGTTTCCGTTGGATAGTGCAGCGGGCGGAAGAGGATAATCTCCGCACAACCCTATTGTAATGAACCTACATGTATGTGTGGCCACCACTACGTTCAACTACGTCCACTACCGCAAGTATGACCAGCCCTTTACTTAGTGTACTGTGTAGTATTTTTTGTTTTCTAGTGAATTCTACATCAGTGGCAATGGGTGACTCCTTGGCTATTATTACAATCTTAAAGTCACAAACGTCATCATCACCAACATCATCAATAATGCATTATTCATAATCATAATTCATATATTCTTTATTGATCATTGATTTATTTCAAACAATTATTCAACATTTGACCGCAGTGATTTAGGCATTAATAAATGGGAAATCAAGTTCTACTTATTATTTCTGCAATTCAAATTCAGACAGTAACAACTAACAAGAGTCAATAATGCACTACACTCCCCCGGCCCTCCCAATCTGATCACCAACTCGATCCAAGCAAGGAAAGCACCCGATTCAGTTTTGCATTATAAACCCGGAAGGGGTTTACGTTTTGTACATAAACCATACGCACACCGATTCATAATAAGTCGGGAACGTTACCTCAATCGATCAACCACTCAATGCTCATTAAATCATACATACTGGTAAATCACAAATGAAATACTATTACGAAAAACCCGTCCATGACATAGCTCACCACACATTTTGGGCCGACCATCTTGAAAATTGTATCATTTTCCTGAGGTGAGAGTAATTTTGAAGAAACATTCTTCGGCGGTCCTCTTCGTGTGCTCGCCATTATTGCAGTTTGTTGACTATGGATAAGCGGCGATCGTAAAATTTACTGACAGTGTTGATTTTGGTATGGTACGCTACGGGTAGTGTGGTTCGATCATTGCATGCATTATGTATTTCGATGCAAATGATAACAAAACAAAACTAATTGTTGTGGGAATACTATTACAATTCAAATCATAAGGCCAATATGTTAACAAAAATATTGTGATTCCTTTTTTTAGGATAGATGTTATTCTTTTGAGGATTGATGCTTATAATTTAAAATGTTGAATTGATCTTTATCCGCAAATTGACAAATGTAAATATTACATAATCATTAGATAATCAGATACCATCCGAAGTTACCGAAGTATGTGAATCAAACAATGGACTATGTAGTAAGTTTTATGGGCTTTGGGGATTACATTATCTGGCATACCTTCCATAATAATGATCTTGAGATCTGCCCCCTCAAAAAAAACCTTTTAGAAAAAATAAATAAATAAATAGCAGAAATAATAATAATGTTTTCAAAAAATGTATTAATGAATTAATCAAAAAGTAATTTGCAGGGTGCAGTGGTATAAGTAGTAGGCCTACTGAGGGCAATACCCCTATCCATAATTTGACAAAGCTAATATGTTGCAATAAGATAAATGATAAATAATTATGAGTACTGTACCCCCCACCCCCCCCCCCCCCCCCTATCCTCAACAATAATTTTGAAAGAAACATTAAAAACTTCTTTTTTTTATTCAGTAAGAGCATTAGATTTCCCACAGATAACCCTCTTTTCCATCTCAGAATACATGTACAGTATCTGCCACATGGGCGTCGATACTTACGTAATACCTATTCATCAGGGGGGATGAATGAATAGATCATCCCCCCCTGATGAATGGGTATCAATGACAGATCGACGCCCATGATCTGCCACACATCATGCACTGTCCATTTCACATACTGGAGTTTAATTAAATTACTGAGTAATTTAATTAAACTCCAGTTAAAGGGCAATGAAACCCAAGTTAAGTGTTGCTTTCATATACTCCAAGATCGATTATGAGGAATAATCTCTGAAAATTTGAGCATAATCGGGCAAGAAATAAGAAAACTATGGCTCTTTGAAGATGTCCTTATTTCTAAGGGGGACTCAAATTGACAACGCACTCTGATAAGTTTGTGGACTATTCCCATATGTTTTGTACACAAATGTTCCTATTTTTTCTGTTTTCTTCTTAGTCACACTTTACCTTTCCCCAGACTCATGATATGTTGTGTATAAATGTATTCTACAAAACATATGTCGAACTCAAACGATAGGTAAACATATATTTTGAGAAAATTGAAAAAATAGAAATTGTGTGTACTAAACGTATGGGGAGTAGTCCACAACTTTGCCAGAGCGCGTTGCCAATTTGAGTCATTCTTAGCAATAGATGGCTATTTTAAAACAGCCATAGTTTTCTTAATTCTTGACCTATTGTGCTCAAATTTTCAGAAAATATTCATCCTTTTTTGTGTCTTATAGTGCATACAATGATTTGTCTGGATTTCATTGTCCTTTAAAATTTCTGATTGAATATTTAGGAGGGAAATAGGCGAAGAACCAAAAATCTTACTAACCTAAAAAAGTCGAATTTGCAATATGTAGAATATTAGTGTTAATTATGTTTCCATTTTCCTTTTTTTTATGAAATCACATTAGTCAAAAATTGAATAAATCATAAATCTTTTCTCCAGTGCCTAATGGATTTGACTTGCAACATTAAAATGTCCTTTCAGTCCTTTCATATATAATTAATGATGAATTTCATAAAACAATAAAGACAACATTTAAGCCAACATTCTGTCTTTCAAAATATGTTTAATTTGCTTTATGTTCTCTTCAGCTTTCAATTACATAACAGGTACATATATGAATCATCCAGTATAATTATTATTTATATTTACACATATAAAATAAATTCTCTCTTTACATGGAGGCAAACAGTGTTGTATACTGTACAATGAGTGAACGATATATATATGGTCATACATATGTTACCAGAGACTTCTTTCAACTACCAATGATAAAAATGCCACATCATAAGCTCCATAACGCATACAGATTTATGAAGGTTTTAAGCACATGTACTTCAAAATCAGCTTGAAATTTTTGTTTTGTTTTTGAAGTTCTGTATATTTCCTTTCCTTTGAGATTCTGAAATCTCCGTAGACTTAGTACATAGCCCACTCGGTCCCGTAAGCAACAGGTTAATTAAAGAGAAACTTGGCCACTGAAGACAGGTGACCTCTACAGACAGGTGCAATAACATTGCTTTCTCTACAGAGGAACACTTTTGGTGGCCACTATAGGCAGGTTGGCTGCTATAGACATGTGGCCACTATGACAGCTAGGTTTTACTGTATTGTAAAACCCTTTACGTATAGATTGGTTCACTCAAATATTTAACTTTATGCTCACACAACTTGCCTGACATCCTAAAAAAGAGCTATTCAATTAGCATGTTCTTAATAAATACAATTCATTACTAGAAATTTGAACCCACCTTGCATAGGCTACATTAGTTGTTATGTCAGTCAAACCTCATGCAAGCTTTCAAGCTTTGCCAGGAACAGCCGTTGTTTAAAAGGATATGCATAATTATACGAAAAACAGGTCTATTATCAAAAATTACAAACAAGTTTTGCAGAAATCTTAGATCATGATCGGGCAAAGTATATTAGATAGGCATAGATAAACAATTACATATCAATATTCAAGTTTTCTACTTGCCTTTTTTTTTTTTACAAATATAAAACAGTAATTTTCACAAGTCTTTTGTTATCAATGGGGGCTAAATTAATTCTCATATTAAAAATACTTTATTAAACATTTTTTACAAATATAAAACAGTCATTTCCACAAGTATTTTGTTATCAATGGGGGCTAAATTAATTTCAATATTCAAATTACTGCATTAGATGGAATGAGATTACAAACTATAGTTATTTCTTGCACACAATGGGATTCTAGGAATGACTAGAAGTAAAGCTATTAAAGGTAATAACTAAAAATCATTGAATCTCTGAAACATGCATTTTTAACATAATACTGTAAATCATAACATTGTAATAAATAATCAAATTAGAAGAAAACAGGAAAGCTTAGAAAGGTACCAATTATGTGAAAATAGTCCAACCCTTTTTTTTTAGTATCCAAGTAAAGATAATGCAAAATATGAATAGCTCTTTGATTTAAATAGAAACCACACTTACACAAAGTTCACTGAATTTGCATACATCTCCACCAGTATTCAGTTCAATACCTAATTTGAAAAATTAAAGAAATTTGCTTGGCCAAAAATTCATATTCAATTCTTTAAATGACTTCTTTTTTTATGACATCACAATGTCTTTATGCAATTTACTAAAGTAAAAATCTTAACTATGAGATCAATAATTTGCTTAGTCTAGCACATTATCAATATGTTTTCTGACTCAATGATAATCTAGGAAATGAATTGAACACTAGCCTAAATATTTCAATTTAAACAAAAAATTGTTGTGGACTATAATATGTGTTCTGTTTTATACAAACTGTACTGGACATTTATTCAAGCCATAGAAACACCTAAATATAATTTATTTCTGGAGAGAGAAGAAAAAATGAAAGTCTACTCTAAATGACTAACTAGTAACTAAATAAACATAAACAAAGGAATTCAAATACAACAAAAAAATGCTATAATTATGATAACTACCTTAACTACTTTTCACAAAAATATATCTGTACTACTTATTTTTACCTAGCTTTAAGCTCATTTTACAAAATAATTAAAATATATCAGACAATTATCTTTATGAAAATAAATACTTATCTTAGAGCAAAGTTCCTTTTTTAATTTATATACAAGTGTTTGGAATTTCTGAACACAACAAAAAACATAAGCAGCTATTGAAATACAGTATATATAATAGAAGTTTAAAACCTACATAACTGCAAACAACGGAAGAAATACATTTATCCTTAGAAAGCCGATACATCTCAGAAATGGGTGATAAATAGTGACCTTTTTTCTTCTTTTCCATTTTTTATAAGACAGGCACACTAAAGACGACCCATGTATGATTCTTCTTTGGTCAAAAGCATTATGGAGACCGCTGCTATCATATAATACAATCATAAAGAAAAACAAATTATAAGTCTTAGAACATGGTGGAAAATAAATTGGCAAGTGAGACAGGGCACTGTAGTGATACAGACATTTGTTTTGTGTGTTTCTACATAATAAATAAAGAGGTCAGCTTTGGTTCCTCTGCAAGCATTATGGTAACTGGTGCTGCACTAAATATCCAATCTAATGGCTTCATTTGCGCACTAATACAGGAAAACTGAAAAATAATCCCTACATTGATTTGCAAGCTAAAAGTCAGTTAGTCACATTAAGTTAAGACAGTTTGCATACCTAGCCATAACTCGGTTTGATAAGTAATTAGTCAAAAATCATTTTCCATATTACAGACAACAAATAACTGAATATATAACAACATGCTTATTACAGAATCTAGCAAAACTGATCTTAATTTGTATATCACATCTCATACAAAAGTGCTACCCACCCGTGTCCATCAACCTCTGAAATGGACCCTAAATGGCGTATCGCACCATCTTAAATTCATTCCCCTAAATGACGTAATGCTCTGAAAACTACCCTTAATGGCGCAAAATGCACCTGGAAAGGTACCTTTTAGTGATTTGTTTTTGATGAGTGCTGAAAACCACCCCTTGACGACGCCATATAGCGTTGTCGTATAGCTGAAAATTATACCCTTTAAACACTGTTTTTGGACACGGGTGCATAGCCAGTCATGTTGGGAGTGACCCCCCCAGGGTACAGCACCATGTCAGGGCTAAACATTAGCACTGGCCTGCTAGCCCGGGGCAGATTTAAATTGCCCAACTGGGCAATCCAAATCTACCGGCTTTTCATCTATAACTTTGTTTGGAGCCTCCTAATTTTTTATTCAGGCAATCACAATTTGATCAATCTCTGTATTACTTGGCAGTTTTTACTGACCTGAAATTAAACAAATAATATAATATTGTCCTTTGCAAAGACTCAATTGTTCTGATAATTTAAATAATTAACCTCGTTCACACACACAAACACATACTCGAGGATATCGCACTAAAAGCTAGGACGGACTCTGGCTTTATCAAGCTGTATGAATGTGATTATACTTATACTGGAATCCGAGGTTTTCTGCATAATCAAGATTCTGAACCTTTTCAAGACGCTACATAAAGACATTGCAATATTTATGCTAATAAATCTGCATAAATGGAAGTAATGAATACTAAAATAAAAACAAAGTAGATAACATGCTAATGAATGAAATGGTCCACGTAAAACTGATCCCACACTTTAACCCATGAATTACATCTTTTAAATCTTAACGTGCCAGGGATTTTAATGCTCTATGGCATTTGTGTGTATTGTAACTCGCAAAAATGCGAGCTTGGCACTCAATGAGTTAATACAATTTCCCCTTTGTTTGTATTCATCAGTGACTTCAGTGAGTTCTAATACAAGTAAAACACAATGCAATATGCTTGTTCTTAGACTGCCTTGAGTGACATCTCTAATCCCCTTTATGTGACACTATTTCAATAAAATTTCTTACCACAATCAAATAATAATGAAAACGACTTGATATCACGAACAAACCAAATCAGCATTTAATGTATTACAAAGAACCTTAAACAGAGCTCACACAAATATAATTATGTCCAGGGGACAATTGGTGACATTATTAATCAAAATTTGGGTTTTTCACTCTTTTTTTTTTTATAACAGTTCACTCTCAAACAAAGACAAATAAATCCATCAACATTTGATGAACATTATAACTCTCACCACATGTGTGATTGTGAACCCGCGAGAGCCTTTTTATGAATGTCAATGGCCTTCGAGATTCTATAATCCCCACAGACTTTGTACATAGCCAACTCGGTTCCCATAAGGGTTAACTCATGAGCCCCTTGGAAAGAAGGCTGCACAGGAGCAGAGAGATGCGGGCGTTGTATCTGATCACCGGGTAATAATATTGCATAAGAGCTTTGTGTGATAATTATGCCATTTCATAATAAGGTACCTTATAATTCAAACCAAATATTATCATTAATATCATTTCCGACTACGCATACAAACTCCCAGATACATGGAAAAGATACCAAATTAGCATCATGAATTAGGTGAAGTTTCTTGTTTGTTTTTTTAACAAAATCCCAGGGCCTATGCAGCTCAAATGAGTCAGAAACACTACTAACAAACTGACATTTTTTCCAAAACAGAAATAAATATCCTGCCCACCATGCTTCATCACTGGTCTCAACTATGACCCAGGACCAGCCCTATATCAACTGATCTTTGTTCTATACATGGATAAATGTTGAGCCCATGACCCCTGTATACTGTAGTTGTATTGGTGATCCTTGCACTAGGTCTTATGACTCAACATTGACACATGACCAGCTCTATATCAACCGATCTGTGTTCTATGTAATGGATAAATGTTGAGCCCACAACCCCTTTATAATGTACATGTAGATGCTTTGGAGATCCTTGCACTAGGTCTTATGACTCAACATTGACACATGACCAGCTCTATATCAACCGATCTGTGTTCTATGTAATGGATACATGTTGAGCCCATGACCCCTGTATAATTAAGTTGTGATGGTGATCCTTGCACTAGGAGTGAGAACTCAACTATGACCCAGGACCAGCCCTATATCAACTGATCTTTGTTCTATGCATGGATAAATGTTGAGCCCATGACCCCTGTGTAATGTATAGTTGTGATGGTGATCCTTGCATTAGGAGTGAGGACTCAACTATGACCCAGGACCAGCTCTATATCAACTGATCTTCGTTCTATGCATGGATAAATGTTGAGCCCATGACCCCTGTATAATGTAGTTGTGATGGTGATCCTTGCACTAGGTCTTATGACTCAACATTGACACATGACCAGCTCTATATCAACCGATCTGTGTACTATGCATGGATAAATGTTAGAGCCCACAACCCCTTTATAATGTACATGTAGATGCATTGGAGATCCTTGCATTAGGAGTTGGGACTCAACATTGGCACAGGACCAGCTCTATATGAACTGATCTCTGTTCTATGTAATGGATAAATGCTGAGCCCAAGACCCCTGTATAATGTATAGTTGTGATGGTGAACCTTGCACTTTGAGTGAGGACTCAACATTGACACATTACCAGCCCTATATAAACTGAACACTGTACTATACATCAATAAATCTTCACATTTGAATGGGCAAGCATGTGTGCTATGGCCACACTCTTTTGCATGATAAATCTTTACAGTATATTTAGATCAATAACAAAGTACCCAAGTGTATTAAATTGATGCGTAACTAGAGCCCATGTTTCTAATCACCTTGGAAGTTGCGCTGGGCTGGTTTGAGCTCCTTGCCCCTGGTGCTAAGACGTCCAGCATCTACATGCACGATCAGTTGCTATGCCACATTTCTCCTTTATATGAAGTGTGTTCTAACTTTTTACCAGAAAGAGTGTTATCTAATGACTTGTTTAAAGAACAAAACAAAAGCATGCTACTATGTAGTTGTAGTTAATGTCTGTTTTCAAAGGAGTCTTGTTGTTGATGAGCTGCAACAGAAAAAGGGGAAAAGAAAAGAAGAACAAAAGTTAACAATAAATTACAAAATTAATTATTAAAAGGGATATAATTACAATGACCTATGACATAGCAGCAGATTCAACAACAGCGATTACATAACCCGCTTTTGTTAGTGCACGCTCAAATGCACTCGGATGACGTTTCATATGGAACAGTTAAAAAACATGTCAGCCTCCAGTAGTCAGTCAAAACAGATTATAGTGGTTTCAAAAATATTGATTATTTCCATTATTAGTGATACCCATGAGGAAATAATGGACTAGAAGTGACAGGAATTATGCACTTATCAGTTACAGTATGCACAAATTCCAGCGTTTCATTCCACTTAAACATTGTCATATTTCTGTGCATTCCTCACCTGATAAACCGGAGACTTGCAATTGCAGTCAACATGTTCCTCACATGTACATTTCTATACTTGGAACCCACTGTGTATTTAATAGTTGATGTTATGTGAGGAAAACTAAAATAGCAAGTTTTGGGTTGCTTATGTGGATACAGTACTTTGCATTCAATCTAAATTTTAAAGTCAACCTGTCTACTCTATATCCCTTCACACAAAATCATTCCACCTAGGGTATGATTTTGCTCTTTTACTGTCTTAATCGCAAAGCCTTCCCTGCTAGCCGTTCCCCCACCCACTTCCCCCCCCCCCCCCCATTAAAAAAATCCTTCACTTAAAATGTGTGCAAATTGAAACCGTTAGCAAGAAACTCCCTCTCGTCGATTCTGCATACATTTTGGGACTCACTTTTGTAAAATGTTACATGGAAGTCAACGTCTGGTGTTAGCTCCTTCATTTTCTCTACCACATAAGCATTTTCTACTAGGTTCCCCCCCCCTTCACCTTTCCTGATATAAAACTGTCTATAAACATGTGCCATAAACACTGATTTGAGTACAAGGCCAAAGATATTAAAGAAAACATCCTTTCGATTTGTTTGACTCACTTTTGTAAAATGTTGCACGGAAGTCAACGTCTGGTGTTAGCTCCTTCACTTTCTCGACTACGGAAGCCTGCTCTGCTAGATTGGAGAACCGGTTCCACACCTGGATCACGTCGTTATGGTTACGGATGCTAACGCTCACCCCACATATCTCATCATCTGTGTATGGAGAGAAAGAATGCCAAATGTATAATTCAGCACATGTCACTTCTACTTCTACTTCTACTTGGGTACTCGACAGGGTCCATCAGTCAGGACGTAGAGTCGAGGGGAACCGGTGAGGTGTCCCATTAATTGCCGATTGAGGCAACTGCTCCCGCTCCTAGGCTCCTAGTGATGTAGAAGCCAAGATATTATTGGGTAGCGCATTCCATGCTGTGACAGTTCGTGGGAAGTAGGAGTTCTGGTAAAGCTGAGTTCGAGTAGGTATGTGCTTGAACTTATTTGGGTGGTATTGTCTGGTGATGCTTGGGGCCATTGGTGTGAGTAGTTGGTCAGGTGTAATTGCTACCATGCCATTCTGAATTTTGTAGAGGAGGTTAAGGCAGGAGATGTGTCTGCGTCTTTCCAGTGTACTCCATTGAATTCCAGACTGTTGCACAATATTCCAAGCGAGGTCTGACAAGGGAGAAGAAGGCTTGTTGTCGGATCTTCTGGGAAGAGCGTCGTAGATTCCTACTGACCCTTTGAAATTGATTTAACCTTTGATTGATCACGTCATTATCATGGTTACGGATGCTCACGCTCACAACACGTATCTCGTCATCAGTGCAAGATAATTAATGCCAAGTTTATCATTCAGTGCGTGTTACTGACCCTTTGTAATTTGCATTTCCGATTCGATCCAAATTCAAGTAAAATGTATTGATTGATCACCTATATAGCATATCTCAGAAAGATTAATAAAACAATACAGAAGATTTTTAATTTTTTTATTTGCTAAAGTGACTTGTAACAAAATGAAAACTCATCATGGATCCCGGCAAGCTACAAGCGAAGAGCCTAAAAACTGAGTTATGCTACCTAATGTGTCATCTATGTAGAGTTCTTAGTAAGTTTTGTTGATTTTGACAATGTTACTACTAAATCCCTTTAACCTGTTCACAGTTCAAAACCGATTGATTTTGCTATTAAACATGTATTCTCCATAGCGCCAAGCCTAGGAGTATTTTCGGGACCAGTCCCGAGTGGTTTAAAGGTTTATCTACATGTACTAACCTGGTGATATACTATTGGAGAACTGTTCCCCTATCGTGGCTAGTAATACCTCCTTCCATGCCTTTGTCTGTAATCAAAGGAAATGTAATTTTTCATTTAAAAAACAGAATATTTATCAAATAAAAAAATTAATGAAAGTTGTGAATTAAAGAACATTTAACAAATTTATTCCAAAAAAATAATAGTTTATTCTTGCATGCTTAATCATTCATATTGTTTCCTCATTCAACGAGAAATAAATATAAATGAACATGCACATTCTTAGCAATTTAATATCATTGGAAATTTAAGGATTTATGATTATGTTGAATATGATCGTCTGTTAAACTGTTTAGATTTATAAACAATCTTATAATTGCATGTTTGCTTTAAAATCTGTAATCCTTACTCACTACATCAAATAATCACTAAAAGTGGATGTAGTAGGATTTCAGTTTGTTACATTGCTTTTCTATTTTATGTATAATTTGATGCGAAAGATTCTTCATTCAAACAACCATTTACTTACTGTGTGGTGTTTCAGGACTTTAAACTTCCAGTCTCCACCCTGTGCATTGTTTGCATCTTCCCTAAAAGGAAAATATAAAATGGCATATAAGATTCATCACAAAGAAAAAACTTTTAAAAAGAAAAAAAACATCAAATGCAGAAACAACAACAAACTCCAAGACCTTTAGATGCATTTTTGTATTAAGACACAAATTATAACTGAACTAAAAGTGTATATAATTGTGCACTGCACTGCCTTTTGGATACATTATGTAAAAGTGGATGACAAATGTTGTTCCATTTGCTCCTATTACTTGACCAATTTATGTTACGTGTGTTGCAGATTTTGGATCATCATGTCTCACAGAATCGCACTCCAATTTTCACCTTTACCTTAATAGTGCGCTTAAATCCAATCCTTCGTGAGATGGTAAATTCATTGCCCTGTTTCATAAAACTTTTCCAATTGTCTTTTATCTGTTTTTATCATTTTAGTTGTTGCCATGGTAGTTACAACAATTGTAAAAGTTTTATGAAACAGGACCCAGATCTTTGCAGTAACTCAGTGGCATCTGGAATCATTACAATGCATCCTTTCTTTGAAAAAATTATATTTCTATATACCCCTATTACCAGCTATAAAAAGTGTGTTCACAAATTTTTACAGGCAGTTTTCAATTAATCTTATTTGTGGATTGTTTATCTTACCATAGAGGCTTTATCTTCTCCTTCATGAGATGGTAGCTGAATCTCGCTGGCAAATCTGTGGCATCGGGGATGTTGTTGAATACACTCCAGAAGTTCTGTCATTTACAAGGAATCAATTGATAAGCATTAGAAATGTTCAAAAAAGGGGTTACATTTTCTGCCCCCCTGCCCCTCCCCCATGGCTTACGTCAGAATGATCACCCCCTTTGTTTTAGGGGGAAAGAATGGACCAAGAGGTATCATTTATAAGACATTATTTCAGTCTAGATTTACTGACTGAGCATAATGAATATTCATACATTCATGAGCAGCAGTACTAATTAAATATGCAATTTTCTAACCAGTGGTTATAAATTTTGCTCATAATTTAAAAAGGTTGTTAGTAAATTTAGAAAATTGCATTATATTTAGTGAGTATTGGTGCTCATGAGTATTCATGAATATGAAAATGAATATTTATGTCATTATGAGCACCAGTGTTACTGCTCAATAAATGTGCAATTTGTGTACTAACCACTATTTTTATGTGAGAAAATGATGTTGATGAATGCTACATTCAACATTAAGCTATTGTCATGCCCTAGACCAGTGGTATAAGCATTCCAAGAGCACTTCAGGGTCTTTAAAAAAAAAATACAGGGTGTCCAAAAAAACAAAAAAATTTTTTGTTTTTGTTTTTTTTGTTTTTTTGCTGTTAAAGTTGGGGGTGCATTTTATACACGAGTGCGTCTTATACGCGGAGATTTACGGTAGTTTATTACTGAATTTACTGCATCTCTTTTATAATCTAAATTTCAAACAGTACCATAGTCGGGCCATAGTCTTGATGCAGGTCAAAATTCGAAGTGGAATTGAAAGGTGTTTTTACTTAAACATAAACATAAACATGACAGTATTACATTTATAGATATCTTTAAGAAACAACACAGTAATACTCACCTCAACTGTATGTACTGTGTATATCTCTTCTAGATTTGCTTCAACTTCTGCTGCTGTTGCTACAGGTAGAGACCTACAAAAACAAAATTAACTGTATTTGTATTGAAATATAAATGAAGGGACAGATGGATGGAGTGGTGGATGCAGCCGTGGATGGATGGATAGATGGATGGATGGATGGATGATTGGATGGTTGGGTGGATGGATGGATGGATGGATGGATGGATGGATGGATGGATGGATGGATGGATGGATGAATGGATGGATGGATGGATGGATGGATGGATGGATGGATGGATGGATGGATGGATGGATGGATGGATGAAGTGATGGATGAAGTGATGGATGAATGGATAAATGGATGGATGGATGGATGGATGGATGGATGGATGGATGGATGGATGGATGGATGGATGGATGGATGGATGGATGGATGGATGGATGGATGGATGGATGGATGGATGGTTTGATGGATGGATGGATGGATGGATGGATGGATGGATGGATGAAGTGATGGATGAAGTGATGGATGAATGGATAAATGGATGGATGGATGGATGGATGGATGGATGGATGGATGGATGGATGGATGGATGGATGGATGGATGGATGGATGGATGGATGGATGGATGGTTTGATGGATGGATGGATGAATGAATGGATGGATAAATGGATGAATGGAGGGATGGATGGATGGATGGATGGATGGATGGATGGATGGATGGATGGATGGATGGATGGATGGATGGATGGATGGATGGATGGATGGATGGATGGATGGATGGATGGATGGATGGATGGATGGATGGATGGATGGATGGATGGATGGATGGATGGATGGATGGATGGATGGATGGATGGATGGATGGATGGATGGATGGATAAATGGATGGGTACATTTTATATATGCAGTTAACCCATTGACTTGTAACTTAAACCCTGTCTTAACAAAAAAAAATAGTCGCGGTAACGCTCTGATGTTATCCGGATGAGATCATACACCGTTCCGATTAAGACGCTCCAATCGGGATAACATCAGGGCGAGTTTCACCCTAGTCGGGCCAGGGTGATAGCGCGGTAACGTCTGGACGACATCCGGATCACACATACACTCATCGCCATTCACTTACGTGTTCGAACATGCTGTTGACATGCACCACATCTTACACAAAATCATGCTACTTCAGTAAGCAGCATCATCACCATTATCGATCACAATCAGGCGCTAATATATTTGTTTTATGCATTAACTCACCATTTCACTCCAGATGGAACTTTCAAAATGAAAATTCTTGTCCAAAATGTGTAAATTTAGCTAATTTCGCGTTAACGTCGACGTGAATGCCCGTTTCTAGCATGCTGACTGTGTTGTAATGGCGACTCGGTTTTTTCTGGTTCGTGTCCGAGTGCGCTTGCTACGCTTCAATTACGTACATGCGACACAATGCATTGCATAGCGATGTTTAGTTACGTGACGCTGCTACTGTGCACTCTCTTCGAGTGTCGACCATTCGAGATCGGATGTTGATCTTCCATCAAGACGTTGACTATTAACGCCGTAATTATGTGAACCAATGTCATCACGCTCTGCTACCAACATACATTCATGTGACTAACTGATTACGCCTTGTAAAAGACTAGTTGAACGAACTTTCATGTTTACATGTTATCACATGTTTACATGGTTATGCCATAGCCAGCCATAGCTGGCGCGTGTACAGTCGGCCTTTTCCTGCCAATTCCCGAAGGAAGACGGACTCACAAAATTTTCCCGCTGAAAATGCAGATTTGGTGAGCATAGCAGAACGTTTTTTTATTAAAATTTGTATAATAAAAAATGATCGAATGTTGCACTATCCATTTATATATAGCTGGAGCGCAAAAGAAGTGAGAAAGAGAAGGTATGTGAGAGAGAAAAATCGGAAAGGTAGCTTCGACCACGATAAGCACTAGTGTAAGGTAAATGGTTACTGTATGTATATACAGAACCATCTTACAGTGTAGATGTGATCCGGATGACATCCTGATAAACGGCCTATTAAGACGCGCGCGGAACGTTACCCGGGTAGATGACTTCATGGCCGTGAAAAAAACACAGCGCGCGCCGATACTCTGTGTCGCCCCAGCTGTTCGCGTGATGAGGGAGGTGCGGTTGTTATGGTAACCTACCCGATTGAGGATTTTGCGGAAGGCTGATTAAGACTGCGGCCGAAAGCTCACCGCATGTTTTACCACCAGACCCCCTACTGTTTCTTATCCACATGTAGCTCGAGTAACATCGAGGTAAGGTCTATTTCTCCCCAGGGCCCAGTTAAGATGGGGTTTAAGTTGTAGGGGTGTGAATTAGAAGGCAGATTTGAAGAAAAAAATATTGAATTCACTAATCCACTTCAACTTTCAAGACATATTAATTGTCATTCATGTATTTTTAAAAACAAAACATAATGTCACTAAAAGACAAGTGTACAAAACTCAAAAGTGAACTAAAATGGCAAATGGAAAACTTTTATGACTCAAAGTCAAGACGTCAACGGTCAAGACTCAAGTAATTACTTGTGAACAAAATTAAAAATGAACTTTCGTTGAATTTTGCAACACATCTACACTGTAAGATGGTTCTGTATATACATACAGTAACCATTTACCTTACACTAGTGCTAATCGCGGTCGAAGTAACTTTTACGTTTTTTCTCTCTCACATACCTTCTCTTTCTCACTTCTTTTGCACTCCATCAATCACATAGCCAGCGAGCGGTACCTTTCGCGAACGATAATGTATGCATGACATCATTGATCGCGTGCGCACGCATCTCATTACGAGACTTGGCTGGCTTCTGGGTCGATTATGCATGCCATGAAAATGTGGTATCGGAGCGGTATCGCGCTGGACATAGCACAGGGTTTACCCTTTTCGCTGCATTCTCTTCCCACAATTCATTTCGATGCTTACGTCATTGGCATTCTGAACGCCCATTCTACACGTTGATACCAAATTCGATACGCGACTCTTTGGACAAAATCTTGTGAAAGAAGGTCTTTTTCACCTACTGTTTTTCGCCAAAATGGATTTTGAGCTATTCGGGATGCCGTTTATAAGGTCAGTTTTCGATATTTCGAAAATTTTGTATGTGAATGATGATAATTTATCTGAATTCTACATACTTTTATCGATCGTTTCATACCTTTTTTCTTGTGTGCGAGTGTTGATAAAGTTGTTGACATGGACATTATGCATGGTTTTGCAGTCCCGATAATCAGTAGCTATCGTCGTACTTTTTTGTGCATGTACAGTGGAGCGCTCTGGCACGTGTGCGTGGGGCTGGCCTCATAAATATTCATATGATTTTCATGCGCAAGCGCACTTCGGCTGTACTGGCGCTCTGCGAAGTCATATAATGGGAATACACGATGTATGGGACAGCGGGCTATGTGTCAATACATGAATGTATTGTGCCACTTTTTTATTATTTTTTATTATATAAATGCGAATACAATACGTTCTGCTATACTCACCAAATCTGCATTTTCAGCGGTAAAATGTTGTGGGTCCGGCTTCCTTCGGGAATTGGCAGGAAATGGCCGCGTACACACGCCACCTATGGCTGGCTATGGCATAACATATCGCGCGGTACGGTAGCTCTATATCGATATCATGTAAACATGAAAGTTCGTTTACTAGTCTTTTACAAAGCGTACTTGAATGTATGTTGGTAGCAGAGCGTGATGACAGGCTTCACATAATTACGGCGTTAATAGTCAACGTCTTGATGGAAGATCAACATCCGATCTCGAATGGTCAACACTCGAAGAGACCAGCGTCACGTAACTAACATCGCCAGGCAATGCATTGTCTCGCATGTACGTAATTGTGGCGTAGAGAGCGCACTCTGACTCGGACCAGAAAAATACTGAGTCGCCATTATAACACAGGAAGCATGCTAGAAAGAGGCTTGATACGTTGATGTATCTTCGAAAATGGGCTAATTTCTACCTTTTTGCCAATATTTTCCCAAATTAAAGTGCCATCAGGAGTAAAATGGTGAGTTAATGCATTCAACATGTTTCTTAGAGTATGAATGTGAAGCATAATTTTCATGCTTTGGTTGTGCAAACTTAAGATAATTTTCGGAAGATGTAGTGCATGGTTCCCTTACGTTCATACCACGTAAGTGAATGGCAATGAGTGTATGTGTGTTTTGCAACTGAACATCATGGCCGGTTAAAACTTAATAAGGACTTAACTTGTACTAAGGCACATATTTATAAATAAAAACAACACTGATAGCTGATTTTACGAGGAACAATTCAACACCGCAATGCCGGGTATTTTTTGTTTACAATTGCCTGGCAATTGTATCTGTAAAGTGTAGGTGCAAGTGAACTTACATCAAACTCTATATGTGGGACAATGACATAATTATTATCAGCTGTATCTGATTCATTGGTCAAATTCAAACGTACCTTTCAAGCCAGAATGTCCATGGTGAGTTCAAGGGAACGCCTTCGTTTTTTAGATCAACACAATCTACAAGACCTTCAAAGGATACTGTTCTCCCTACTTGTTGTTTCGATGCCGGTGGCTGTGTCGTCGCCGGAAAGGCGGGCTGAGATTCCGATGTTGCCATCTTTACAATCAGCTGAAGATAGCGACTTGTTTCTACACGTACACGTGTGATATCGCTTGAGTGCGCGCGCGGGCGTTTTGTGGTCGAGTCCGAAACACCACCATTTTTATATAGAGTCGGTTATGCCCCCCCCCCCCCCCCCCCCCCCTCTCTCTCTCCCCTCCCCTCCCCCGCCTCCGGGGTCGGAGGGACCGCGTGCGTGTTACCTAAATCTCCGGCGGCAAAGTCCGGCCCGAGAATTGTAAAACAAACATTTTTAAAAAGGGGTGTAGTTGACTTTCACCCGGGGATTTCTTTTAAAAAGGGGGTGGGGTTTTTTTTTCTCTCTCTCTCTTTGGACTCCTGAGAAATTTTAAAAGGGGGTTATAAAATACCTTTGTTTACATTATTTGAAAATCATAGAAAATTGATCAAATCCCGGGATCAAATTCCTTAAATTCCTGCGCGAGCTCACCTGAGAAACGGAGGGGGGGGTGGGGGGGGGGGGTAGGCCCTACATCGAGCAGTGTTTCGGATTTAGGGGGGTTTCCAACTTCAGACTAAAGCCTGCGAAAAGCCCGCGAAAGGGGGGTTCAGAAATGTTGGCAGTCCTGAGATAGGGGGGTGCTTTCAAAGGGACAGGGGCGTCGATCCTGGGGGGCAGGGGGGGCGGTCGCCCCCCCCCCCCCCCCCAAAAAAAAATATTGGGGGGGCGAACATATCATTTCGCCCCCCCAATAATTCCGAAAATGAGGAAGAAAAAAATCGAGTGATATAATGCTAAAGTGGGGAAAGATCAACAATTAATCTTCAAAATAGCCGTTTTTTTAGTTTGAAAAGGACTGTAAATCTCTTTTTTGCCGCGCGCTTCGCGCGCATACAGTTTCTCATAATGCAAGTTTCATTTTGGTTGCGGAAACTCACCTTTCGAAATGTGTTGGGCAGTGTAATTTCTCAAATGCACACCTCAAATGAAGTTTATTAAACCCTCATCTATAGATAGCACACCGTCACAGAAAATAAAATAATCTGAAATATATTTTTAAGTCAATTCGGTCCATATGCGCTGAACGCAAATCAAATTGGAATATCATGTCCCCCCACATTTGAAAGTGGAGGAGATTGACTCCCTCCCTTTGTCATTATGTATGTTTGGTTCCATACCTATATACTTCATATTACGTGAAATTTCTGTCTCAGGTGTGCACCAAATCGCACAATTTCACGCCCAAAAATACAAAAGCTCCCTACTGTGGGAGGGGGACACCCCCTCCCACACCCTCCCCCGCTCGGTCGCTTCGCTTCCTCGCAATGTCTCTCCTCCACTTTTGAGAAGTTGTTGACGCCCTTGCTTAGTTTCATGGGAGCTCAATGCCCTAGACTATATCGATGGCTCTATATATACAGTATTGCGTGGATCCATATCATGCAAGGCTCAATCTTTTCCTCGCTATGCTTGCCCTTTAAAAATACGTTACGAGTAGGTTCACTATTTTATACAATTTTAACACCCATGATAGGAGTTGCACATGTCTGAAATCTAAAAGCTTCCGGGGGCTCCGCCCCCTGGACCCCCATTATTGTCCCCAAATGTGGGTGCCCCCCAAAGTCAGGTCTTCGAGCCATCAAGACACTTTCAATGAGCGCATCAATAAAACTTCCGGGCATGCCAATGTGGGGCTTTTAGCTCTCTCAGTTGTCACTCTGGAATTTTTTTCAAATTTCGCCCCCCAATCGCAAAAACGGATCGACGCCCCTGCAAAGGGAGGGAACGAGCATACGTGTACCTATAGTGATTGGGGGGGGGGGGGGGAGGTCCGGGAGAATTCTGCATGCGTTAGAGATTTAGTCTGCAGCTGAACGATTTGAAACTGGAATTGGTATTCAAGGACTGATATTCACTATTCATGAGCCGCTTGGAAGTAATGCTCTTCAGTGAGTGGAGATATTATAGTGTTAAAGTTGAATACAACATCGATACAATTACTGAACTTAAAGGGTACCACCACCCAAAAATAATATTCTTATAAATGAAAGGTAACATCTTTAGCAGTCCATTCCATCAACAAGTTCACAAAAATATGTTTCCAGAAAAAATATATAATTGGAAAACGCATCACCATTCTAAAGCATGCGTTCATGGGTCTGCATATACGAAGACTACGTACTTTGTCCAGAGCAAACGAATCGTCCGGGATTCTATTGTCTCCAAACGTACGCGTGAAAAGCATTGGCGCACTCACAAAAGTTTGGCCCGTATGGATTTAGTGTTGGAAATTAATTGCTTTGTTTATGAATTAATAATAATAATAATAATGCATTTATATAGCGCCTTTTCCATGTCGAATGTTCAAAAGCGCTGTTCAAGTTCAAGTTATTGAAAGAGGTGAGTTTTCAATTGTTCTTTGAACAAATTGAATGAAGCTTGGTTGCGGAGTATCAAAGGTAGTTTATTCCAAAGTTTGGGTGCTGCGGAAGCGAAGGCTTTATCCCCAAGTGTGGGAAGCATCTTGGCAGTTGGATGGTTCAGCAGAGTGCCTTGTGAGGAGCGGATTGAGTACCGGGACGGCTGGCTAATTGCAATAAGTTCAGTGAGATATAGAGGAGCCAGGCCATGAATACATTTGAAAGTGAGAATGAGAATCTTAAACTGGACTCTGGACCTGATGGGGAGCCAGTTGAGTTGACGGAGAACAGGTTTCAACCCTTTGCAAAATGTTGGGTATCTATTTGATATCACAAAACGGTACCAAAACATATCATGTGTTGTTCTTTGCCTGGTGGTCCCCTTTAATTAAGATAATATGGTGTACACCATATTGACCAAACAAGTAGTAAAGCGTCCTAATATGAGATGATGCTGTATCATGAGGCCATGGGCGTCGATACTTATACGTAATACCTATTCATCAGGGGGGGATTTTTATTCAGGACTTCTCTCTTGGCAAACTTTCAGGCGATCCTGGCGCACTGACTGTGCGTCTGCGCTTCGCTCACTAAAATTGAGCTAACTATTCAATAGATAATTGTATTTCTGGATATTACAAATCCCAAAGCTTCCGGGGGCTTCGCCCCCTGGACCCCCAATAAGCTTTCCAATGTGGGTATCCCTTGACTTATTCTATTCAGGGTTCCATCAGGATGATTGCAATCGACAGTATTTATCTATCAGACTAAAATTCATCCATACTTGGACAGTGCCCTCATCATAGCAGGAGCTAATTGCAATGTGCACCTAATAATCTTCCAATCTCTAAACAGCTAAATCAAAAGCCAATTAACTATTAAGAATAGTTAACTCTATATTTACATATAGACAACATATTTATATCTGGATATTACAAATCCCAAAGCTTCCGGGGGCTCCGCCCCCTGGACCCCCAATAAGCTTCCCAATATGGGTATCCCATGACTGATGCTATTCAGGGTTCCATCAGAATGCTTGCAAATATGTATCTATCAGGCTAAAGTTCATATTGGACAAAGCCCAGCTCATAACATGATGATTGCAATACACACTTAATAATCTTCCAATTTCTAAACAGCTGAATTCAAAAGCTTTGGGCCCCCCCCCCCCCACCCCCCCCCCCCCCCCCTCAGCCATGAAAACCCGGGCACGCTGCTGGGTTGTCGCTTCGTTCCCTCGCCAGAGGGGTGCGGTTCGTTATTCCGAAGGTTCGTTATTCCGAAGGTTCGTTATTCCCAAGGTTCGTTATTCCGAACACGCAAATTTCCTATACCTGAGTGTTCGTTAATCCGAAAATGAAATAGGGTTCGTTAATCCAAACATTTGTTGCATTATTCCGAAGGTTCGTTATTCCGAAGGTTCGTTATTCCGAAGGTTCGTTATTCCGAAGGTTCGTTATTCCGAAGGTTCGTTATTCCGAAGGTTCGCTATTCCTAAAATAAAATCGGGTTCGTTATTCCGAAGGTTCGTTATTCCGAAGGTCCGTTATTCCGAGGGTTCGTTATTCCGAAGGTTCGCTATTCCTAAAATGAAATCGGGTTCGTTAATCCGAAAATTAGTTTGGGTTTATTATAATGCTATAATTTCATATAAAGAGATAAAATAAACTTAAATGTTTGATTGGTCTGGCCAAGGGAGGGAAAGGGGGAGGGGTATGCTTAATGCAGGCTGTAAATTAAATAAACAAAACACAAACTATAGTATTATAACAAGCCCGATTTAATTTTCGGAATAACCAACCCGATTTTATTTTCGGATCAACGAACCTTCGGAATAACGAACCTTCGGAATAACGAACCCGATTTTATTTTCGGATCAACGAACCTTCGGAATAACGAACCTTCGGAATAACGAACCTTCGGAATAACGAACCTTCGGAATAACGAACCTTCGGAATAACGAACCTTCGGAATAACGAACCTTCGGAATAACGAACCTTCGGAATAACGAACCTTCGGAATAACTGAACCTTCGGAATAACGAACCTTCGGAATAACGGACTGTAACCCGCCAGAGATGGTCAAAATGACTAATCATCCCCCCCCCCCCCAATGGCGAGAAGCCCTTGGCCGCACACCTTATGTTTTCCCGTATTTTTTACTGATCATTCCCACTGTTATGTTTCTATTGTTTTTGTCAACTCATTGGGGGCACTTGCCACACCCCCTCCCCCCTCCCCACCTTAGCTACGCCACTGGTGAAGAATTATAATACTAGTACTGCGCCATACACACCTACCCCACACACACTCACAAACAAAAACAACAAACTGACATAAACTCGCACAAAATAATCGGCAATTTCAGCTTTACTCATCACATGATCAAAACATGTGACGTCATTACCTTTACTCGTGTCACAGATTGGCTCTGTTTACATTTTTAGATAATCAAGCCTATCGCTATATCGCCGCTTATTTTACATTCAGTAATTATTTTAGAAATTAAAGAGCAGTACTGTTTATCATTTACATAGCTTTACAAATACTTATAAATTATATTGTATCTCATATTACTGAACATTTTAATGAAATAATAGATTAATCGTTTTAGTTGGATCTTTCAATCAACCAGCTATACGATTGTGTAAACACACCCAACGGTCGAGTGTGTGCAGTCACGTGACCGCGCAAGTGTCTTGTTACAGGCAGTACACGGATCCGACTGACTGCTCGCATATTTTTACGAACTAAAATTCGACCCCTTACTGTAGCTGACTAAAGTGGTATAAGTAACAGAAACAAGGTGCAGCTGTTTTGTGTATATTCAGATACAATCTGTATTCATTTTGTAAACTGAAACTGCCTTTCTGACGATCGTAAAACATGGCGGAATTCTGGCAATTGATTGTTCTACTTCTTGTGTGCATCGCCTCCCTTCCCGGAGCCCACGCCTTCGACGCCGGGGACGCAATAGCTCTGATAGGGGGTCTTGTCATCGGCGTTGTCGGCATACTGGCCTGCGTTGGATGTTACGCACGGAAGAAGAGAGGGGATTATTGATTTCTTGCTTCGGCGTTCATGAACTGAATAGCTGAAATCGCCTTTTTGTTTGGACATGATTCGCGGGAAGATGAGGTGCACTAGAACCTCACATTGATCAATTGTAAAGCTGTAGAAGTTGTTGTACACCAAACTGTCTCCTGATCCAATCATTTATTGAAATATGATTCTGAATACTTCTGAAGACTTCATACTTCAGTGTAGATTCTACATCAACAAAGTCTGACGTTACAGGCACCCGTCTTCCCATCCTCTGCATAGGCCAGAACTCGGAAGACTTCCAAATTCTCTACTTAGCTGTGAAAATGGGAAACCAATTGATTTTCATGAACTACAATCCTGAATCATGTGAATCCTGCCTTGAAATGTATACCTAGCCTTTCAGTTTCACTGACACTTGATTAACGCTGAAGACTTGGACTAAGTACAACGAAAGACAATATTCATCATGTTCAGTACAGCTAGCTGTCAAGACACCAACTTCACTGATCAACAGCCCCGCCTGCAGAGATATTGATGAATGCTGTATCCTGCCAATCAAGTTGTGCTGGCTGTCAACCCGACCCTAAATAATCACCATGGTAACCAGTCATCCAGCTCGTCCCCCAATCAACAAACACACCACAGTGCCACACCGTCAACTGATTCAGCAATCGATAGCCATCGCCGGATCCAAATTGAGGTGAACGACGTCAACAACCACTGCATGAAGGAACAGATGAATGACCTTACAACTTCAAACCAGACTCAAGGCGCACCAGCTACAGTGGACATTTTTGCATAATTCGACATGTTTGTTCTCCTCAACTTTGTGCATTGCCTATGGCAACTCTGTAGGCCCTGTATTAACTACATGTATATTAGGATTGAAAAATGTAGAAGGGAACATGTTGTTAATTTAATTGAGTTGGTATCTACCAGCATGCACATCACTGACAAATTATTCAGAGTTTATCATGGCGTCTTTCTCTGGTAGCATGCATTTGGATCTAGCAGTTCTGTCTAATAATAATATTGTCCCGCGTACAGACAGATAGACAGATCAGGTGGCTGCTACATATTTCTCACCAAATACTTATAAAATTTAATACACAATGGCTGCATTTAAAATGTTGTTTAGAAATTATCTTACTCCCCTCCTTATCTCTCTTGCTCCCGAGTCCACTTTCGTTTCGTAATGCTTTTAATACAAAAGGTCACATTACAGATTACAGAGTCACAAATGATCACAGATCATCCATTTATATAAGTTATGAGTCCAGGGCCCCGTTGCAGAAAGAGATACAATCGATTGTAAGTTGCAATTAATCGTAAGTCAGATCACGTGTTCTAGATGCGTAAATCTGATTGGTTGAAACGCGTACATTTTCTGACTTTTTTTCTGATCAATCGTAACTTACAATCGATTGTATCTCTTTCTGCAACGGGGCCTTGGTGTCTTTCTGGAGTCTTCCTTTAATGTCAAAGTAGTTGAAAATCGCTCCCCTCTTCACAGTTATAAATTACAAAATGTTTTCCATATGAAAAAAGTACAGTAGATGAAAATCTTTCCCCTTTTCATGGATTTATAAGAATTTTGTATGAGTGATGGTTTTAACTTTTAAGTTCATGTCCTGTAATTAAGAAATCTAAGTACTGTAACATATTTGTTTATTTTGCATAACTGATCAATCAGTTAGAGGATTTTGAACTTGTGCCTTTTTCTAACAAACTACTAATCAAAGGTGTGCTTCCTTATATTTTCCCTTTTTTCAACATCTAATGTCAATTGAAATCAGCTGTAAACGAAAATTCAGGTGGAGGATTTTAAACTTGTGTATCATACTAAACATTTCTACACAAATTTGTGTACAAAAAAATATCTACATGGTACATGTACATGTATGTAAAGCCATAAAACATGTACTAAAATTTAAATATTATTCAGGCGTACTGTACATCTGTTTGTCCATGTTTAAAAGCTTTAAATGAATATAAATTCTGAATGTACTGTAGAGATCATCATGAATATTAAGTGCATGTTATGTATTACTTTCCTTTTCCTCTAAGAGTAAGAGTACTGCATGGAGTTAAAATACATCAGATTTAATAATACATTAAATATGGTACAGTACAATACATGAGTACACCCTGACAGTTACTATAATAATAAAGTTAAGATTATGATGGTTTGATACTTGTTATACATTTTAAAGTGTTTTACTTTATATACAATATATATATAGCCTATGCAAAAACATTTAAGACACGCATTTGGAGATGATTGCGATTAAGCTGCTTACAAATAGTGAACATAATGTGAAAATATGTGATAGTTTTAACTTTTAATCACATCTTCAAAATTACAAGATGTCACATAAAAGACGGTAATATTCTGTATCCTAAAAAAATGACAAAAAATAGCTTTATTGGGTTCTGCATATTAAACTCTTTCAGATTTTCAGTTGCATGATCCAATTTCGCTGAAATTGTTGAAGGTCACAGGTGTAAATATACATACTTATATGTTGATTTATAATAGGCAATAGTCAATGTTATATGATATTATATTTTGTTCTTTATTATTGACATAAAATTTGATTATACTTTATTTTACATCATGTACTCCAAATTATGTACTTATAAAAAAAAAAGTAATTACAACATTCCAGTTATCAATATTACTTAACAATTTTACGATTAGGCCATGACATTTTAACATTCTCTTAAATGAAACTATTTTCATTAGAAATTAGTCATTGAATTGTTTACTTTTTTGCATTATGGAATATAGACTTATGGTTTATATGTTGAACAAAAGTATTTGGGGGTTTCAGGTACATTGAATTACGTGTATTAGAAATAATCATACAAATTGATTTGTTGTAATCAAATTTACTTTGCACACTGTCGTTCTGACATACTAATAATGTTCAATCTTTTTTTAACATGTTACATTACCTTTCTTTAATTAATAATTATTTATCTGATTACAGTCTCATTTACTTGAGTGTCTTTTCTTTGGGAAGTTATGCATGATATCATCTATTGTTTATCAATTTGTTACACGAGTGCCCTAAATAAACATGTGTATCTGGGGCCAATCCAAATAATCCAAATTTATTTGCCCGACTGGGCAACCAAAATTAACAGACTTTTGTATGTTTTTCTTTGTTTTAGGCCTGCTCATTCCGGTAAGGGCACGCAATTGTGTGTTTATCAATGATTTAATTATGCTTTATACACTCATGATTTGTATGTTCATGTGCATGTATACTCTGATACAGTAACATTTATTACAAGTGTAACATGAAATAAAACAAAATTAAAGAATGTAATCCAATTTGATGCAATCTAACAAAATGTGATTTTGTCACATATGCATTGTTTAGTTTGTCACTTTGTATGGGATATGAGAGGCATTCTCATGTGTGTAACATTGATGTACCAAGTTTGGTATTGTAGCATAATTACCAACAGTTTCTCAATCTAAATGATAGTAACCTGAACATGTAAAATATGACTAAGAACAGTGGTGGTGGTGAGGCTCACATGTGGTGATGATGATGATGGTGGTGTTGGTGGTGGTAGTGGTAGTGGTTGTGGTGGTGATGGTGATGGTGGTGGTAGTGGTAGTGGTTGTGGTGGTGATGATGATGATGGTGGTGGTGGTAGTGGTTGTGGTGGGGATGGTGATGTTGGTGGTGGTAGTGGTAGTGGTTGTGGTGATGATGATGGTGGTGTTGGTAGTGGTTGTGGTGGGGATGGTGATGGTGATGTTGGTGGTGGTAGTTGTGATGATGATGGTGGTGTTGGTGGTGGTGATGGTGATGTTGGTGGTGGTAGTGGTTGTGGTGATGATGATGGTGGTTGTGGTGGGGATGGTGATGGTGGTGGTAGTGGTTTTGGTGATGATGATGTTGGTGGTGGTAGTGGTTGTGGTGGGGATGGTGATAATCATGATCATGGCTATGCTGATCGTGATGATTGGATATTTGGATTATGATCGTGGTGATGATGATGATGTGAGGAGGAGGATGGTGATGATGATCATGAGGATGACTACAACAATGGTGGTGGTGATGATGATGAGTTTCCGTCATCCATCATAAAAATACAATCTACATCACTTCTACTTTCCAATCCATAGGGGGAGGGTATCACCCCTCCCACGGAAATTAAATATACTAAAATTTAAGCATGGCTATCATCTCCCTCATGATTAGACCAATATAAAAACACAAACGAACCTACACACACACACACAAAAAAAAAACACGCACAAACCGTAGGGACCGTACATGTATGTTAATACTAATTGGGGGAGGGTACGGGATGGATTTACCCCCTCCACTCCGGTAACAAAATGTATATCAAACACAAACCATAACACGTGGCAAAGTACGAATCATGAATCAAAATAAGTGTGCTAATCTGACCTGATTTCATTTGACAATTTTTTAAGAAATATCAAATGTCATCTTATTTTTTGTATTATAATAAGTTTTATAATAAATGTGATTAGCAATAGAAAACAAGAGACATTTTTATTGGATTTGATCGAATTCTCATCACGCCATCTATATCAAGGTCGGCTGTAAAAAAAAAATAATAATAATAATAATAAAAAAGTAAAATAATAACATTGGTCTTTGCACTATTACTAGTCTTGAGATTCAAACACCTTTGATCTGTATAATATACAGGGTGGCCCCCAAAAAACGGAACGGGGCACTTCCCAAAATATAGTATCAAACTATATATGTCCATCAGTTAGGGTGTCTTTTCCAATGAAAAACGATACCAAGAACATTAATTTTGGTCGTGTAGTTTTTGTTTTAGGACGCTGTGAGTGAGACCATGTCAGGTGCCAATTTTTGTCAATTTTTACCTAGTCAGGGCCAGTAAAACCGCACTCACTGCCCGTAATACCATGCCCATTATCTCGGCACACGGCTGAGTGCGCACTGTCAAAGGCGCGCTGCGGTGCGTGCGGTAGTACTGGTCCTGACTAGGTAAAAAATGACAAAAAACGGAACCTGACATCAGCCCTAGAACAAAAACTACACAACCAAAATGGCTGTTCTTGGTATCGTTGTTCATTGGAAAAGACACCCTATCCGTTGGACATAATAATTGTGTTGCTGTATTTTGAGAAGTGCCCCGTTCCGGTTTTTTTGGGGGGGCACCCTGTATAAATATACAAACAAATATATTACTTAATCTAGAGGGTGGAGGTGTTAGTCCGGATCAATTTCAGGAATATTGGAGATTTTGAAGAATGGTGACAGATTAATAGTATAATAGATAAATGTGTTATCACAGATGTCACCTATTGTTCAGTGGCATAACGAATGACCCATACGGCACTTTGATATATGAGTAGAAATTAATCGATATTCACACTTGACTGGCAATCATTTTAACAGAATCATTATAATTCTGTTCGTAGTATTCTCACTATAAAGTGAGATATAATAGCACATTTATAGCGAGAATACTACGAAACCCAATCGTTACGATCAAGAAAAATAAATAAATTAGTGGTACCGCACCTAAACCCAAGGCCGACACTAATGAGATCAGTGATCAGCAAATGGGGCTAGGGGTCAATTGGTCCCTTCCCAATCCTGGGAAATGATGCACCTGACTTATGTTAAAGTTATGGAGTCGTTAAAGTTATGGAGTCGTCAAACTCATGAAAGCGCACGGGGTATGAAAATATATATTGCAATACATCACCAGCCTGGCATCGAGCTGAATCTTGTGACAGTGGCGCAACCTCTGACCTGTAATAAGCGCAACACGCTAGCAAGAATATTGAATAGTGAGCGGCGTGCGCAAAGCATAATGGCGCCTCCCCGTAAGATCACTTCGAATAGTGCCCCCGTTACCCAACGACACATCACCTTTAAATAAATCGATTAATAAAATAATACACGTCACCATTTTCATCTTGGATGAGACTGTCCCCCCTTTTTTCACATTCCCCTGTCTTGGTTGTTAGTGGCTATGCCACTGTTTTTAAACATATTTTTACGAACATTAATTTTGTATAGTTTTATACTGTTATAATCAATATAAAACAAGATTTATATTTGTAAAGTGTCATCGGATCACTGAATTGCTATTTTTATTTCTGGATTAGCCTATATATAAACCGTTCCATCTGAGACCATTTCATCCAGGACGATTTTGCATTTTGCAAGTGGTATTCCAATTTATAGACGCTCTCACCCGAGTTTTCCAGTCTAGTCTAGACATCTGACCAGCTACATCCAAGATGAACAGGCTTACTCTGATCATCGCCATCATGCTTCTCATAGGCGTCGTCTCCGGACAAGAAGAAGGTAACACTTTGTTTTTTATTTAAAGGGATTTAGTAACTTTGTTGTCATGTGCAAAAAGTGATGAATGATTGATAAAACAATTATATGTTTGTGATCTGATATGTCATCCAAGTGTTGTGTGAAAACTTTATATGTTATATGGCATTTAATGAGCGAAAAGCAAAGTGATATTATTTTGTTTACTTATCACACTGACTTTGCACATAATTATGACTATCCAGTGGATAGTAAACACAAAATCCGAATAATTCAATTGTAAATATCTTCCTAGGGAAAGGGAAATCCGAGAGGAAAAAAATGGTCCAGCTCTTCTATTGGTATTACGAATACAACAAGGTATGCGAGAACCATTTCTAAATAAGTTTGTGAATTTGGACAACGTACTAGATTCATAGAAACCTATTATACACATTTATTCTTACTTTATTAACTATCTACTCTATATCTTATTTGTTTGTTTATTGGTTTTGTTTAAACGTATTATAATTAAGGGGGAGGTAATGCACTTTTATATAATTATTCATTATCTGTTAATTTAAAATAGAAAAATAGAAAATAAAATAGAAAAATAACGTAAACACATTATTTCACTGAGGTATTTTATTTATTTTAAAAGGAATGTTAGTTTATGATATAGAGGGCGCTTCAAGAAATATTTTTGTGAAAAACAAAGTATACAATTTGAAAGAGCACACAATTCTAAAGCCAGAATACATTTTATTTGATCAAAATCTATTAAAAACAGTTGAAATATCGGTTACAGTCCGTTATTCCGAAGGTTCGGTATTCCGAAGGTTCAGTTATTCCGAAGGTTCTTTATTCCGAAGGTTCGGTATTCCGAAGGTTCAGTTATTCCGAAGGTTCGTTATTCCGAAGGTTCGTTATTCCGAAGGTTCGTTGATCCGAAAATAAAATCGGGTTCGTTATTCCGAAGGTTCGTTATTCCGAAGGTTCGTTGATCCGAAAATAAAATCGGGTTCGTTATTCCGAAGGTTCGTTATTCCGAAGGTTCGTTGATCCGAAAATAAAGTCGGGTTCGTTATTCCGAAGGTTCGTTATTCCGAAGGTTCTTTGATCCGAAAATAAAATCGGGTTCGTTATTCCGAAGGTTCGTTAGTCCTAAAATGAAATAGGGTTCGTTAAACCGAAAATTAAATAAATACGACGTAGAAAAGAATTGAGTTGATTTGATTTTGAGCAGTGTGGACTTGGGAAAGGGGATCAATCTTACTCTAATTGCCGTGGCTGCATGGGGGTGGGGGAGAAGGGGAGGGGGGCAAAGAGTGGCTTTACAATTCTAGTCAAATTGTATTCTACTTTTCTTTGTAAAACAGTGCAATAAGAATGAGATATATATATTTATATCTTTCTCATGTAAAAAACATGAAATAAAACCAAAATCAATTTGATCAAGTTAGATTTTGCTGCTTGATATCAGTCCAAAATCACATTTTATTTGTCTGAATTGTATGTATTTCATCATAAATATCAACTAAGAGCAGGGGGGGGGGGGGGTTGCTATTTTGAATCCCCGCAAGTGATGTTTTCCACATCACATTTTCACTTGGCAGCCCAAGGGGGGGGGGGGGGGGGATTGTTCCCTTTTTAATGTTCATGATTCCTTCATGCCGGCATGTTTATGCTTTATTAATGTAAAGTTAATTTGTATTATTTAGATGTGAATGTAAAATCATTGTGTATAATTTGTCAGTTATAAATATATTTGGAAAAATGTAGAGCTTGACACGTACGTCCCAAATATTGCATAGGGTGCGGGCCGCCGCCCCCCCCCCCCCCCCCCCCCCACCCTCACTTCCGGTGCCTATGGTGTGTGGGTGTGGGTGTATGTTTAGTGGGGTGGGGATTTTATACAAACCCACCACACCCCAGTCCCCTGCTTATCTTCACTTTGAATAATGTAATCATGTTCAGGGTGACACACACACGTGATACACACACACACACACACACACCCAATGTAAACTCACAATACTATTATTCACAATACTATCATATGAGTGTTTCTTTCTCCGCCTTCGGAATAACGAACCTTCGGAATAACGAACCTTCGGAATAACGAACCCGATTTCATTTTAGGAATAGCGAACCTTCGGAATAACGAACCTTCGGAATAAAGAACCTTCGGAATAACGAACCTTCGGAATAAAGAACCTTCGGAATAACGAACCTTCGGAATAACGAACCCGATTTCATTTTAGGAATAGCGAACCTTCGGAATAACGAACCTTCGGAATAATGCAACAAATGTTCGGATTAACGAACCCTATTTCATATTCGGATTAACGAACACTCAGGTATAGGAAATTTGCGTGTTCGGAATAACGAACCTTCGGAATAACGAACCTTCGGAATAACGAACCGCACCCGAATATCAACAAATATATCCGATTTGATTAACTGTATGACCCGGGTGTGGGACCTACATTTATTCGATGATTTACGAGAGAACAAAATTGTTTTATAATGCCAACACTGCTTTTTCACAATTTACCAAATATGTTTTAGAAATAGTTGTTGATGATCTCTCAATTAAATAATCATTTTAACAAAACATCACATTCACTATTTTAATCTTTAAAATAGTTGAAACTAAAATGTTTTTAGAGAGCGTCCTCCTGTGTTTAAACGGCTACTTTTTTTCAGCCGTTTGCGAGTTTTGTATGCCTTTCGGGCATTGTGGAGTTATAAATATTAGTTTGTAATGATATGGTGCAAGTTTTGAAGACTAAAATCCATTTTGACCAGAACTCTTTAGCGTATAAACGTATTAATCAAGAGGAAGGAGGTATACACTTTTATTCATACATCATTTTTTTGTTTATTTATTCCAACTTATTTAAACGTATAAAAACCAGGAGGAGGGGGTATTAGGGATACAGTAGTACCGCTTTGATCAAACATTATTTTAGTAGCTAAAACGTGTAAATTATCATTACAAACTAGCAGTTATAACTAATTCAATAATGCTTAAATGGTTGTAAAAATATAAAAGGTTACGTTACAGACAGAGATGTTTTAATAAAAAAAGCAGCTGACACAAGAGATTTGCATAAATATATTGCAGATTTTTGTCTTCAATTTTTTTTTTTTTTATTGGAAGATGTTTGCAAGTCGAGGGGTAAATTAATTCAAGTTATAACAATTTTGAACAATAATTTTGGGGCAGACTTGTATAGAAAATGTGGCTTCTGTGTTATATCCATTTTTGTTAAAGAATACAATTATTTATGTTCTTCTCATAGAAACTGGAGATTCCGTAATTGGTCTTCGGGGTTCGGAGAGCGAATTCGGCGACGAAGGGAGTGGACAAGAAAAAGTCGAACCGGACATTGGTGAGGGTGGACTTGGTGGGATTGGAGACGAACGCATCGACGGCGACGAATTCGAGGGCAGAAACTTCGGGTGCGGTTCGTTATTCCGAAGGTTCGTTATTCCGAAGGTTCGTTATTCCGAAGGTTCGTTATTCCGAACACGCAAATTTCCTATACCTGAGTGTTCGTTAATTCGAAAATGAAATAGGGTTCGTTAATCCGAACATTTGTTGCATTATTCCGAAGGTTCGTTATTCCGAAGGTTCGTTATTCCGAAGGTTCGTTATTCCGAAGGTTCGTTATTCCGAAGGTTCGCTATTCCTAAAATGAAATCGGGTTCGTTATTCCGAAGGTTCGTTATTCCGAAGGTCCGTTATTCCGAGGGTTCGTTATTCCGAAGGTTCGCTATTCCTAAAATGAAATCGGGTTCGTTAATCCGAAAATGAATTTGGGTTTGTTATAATGCTATAATTTCATATAAAGAGATAAAATAAACTTAAATGTTTGATTGGTCTGGCCAAGGGAGGGAAAGGGGGAGGGGTATGCTTAATGCAGGCTGTAAATTAAATAAACAAAACACAAACTATAGTATTATAACAAACCCGATTTGGCCTGGTCACATATAGCCGACGCACGGCCAACGCACGGCCAGCGCATTGAAAATTTGCCATTTTGGTCAGTGCGTCGTCGTGCGCTAGGTGTGCGTCATCATGCGTTACTCATGCGTCGAGCGCGCTGGACCAACGTTTTGCATTCGTCGTCATTCGCTCTGTGCGTCGAGATTTTTTGTGCATGCTCAAAACTGTGCGCAGAGCTCGACGCATGGATGTACACGCCAGAAGGACGCCAGTCACGCGCAGAGCACGCTAGACCAACGCCAGACATACGCGGAGCACACGCTGTGTACTCTTTGTGAGTTCGTCGGCTGAGGTCTAGCGAACGCCTAGCGCACACCTAGCGCACACCTAGCGTGCTTCAAACGCATGCCCAGCGAACGTGCAGCGAATAAGGGCGAGCTGAACGAGTGCAGAACGGGTCTCTAACGCACCCGACGTTCTTCTAGCGTGTTCCTAGCGTATAGCTAGCGTGTACGCAGCGTGTACATAGCGTGTAGTCAACGCGTCCCTGCACACCATCTCCCCATCACTTCTCATCTGACACTCATGGGTAATGATAGAGGTTCCTACTGATCACTTCTAGAAGAACCACCTCGGAAGATGGATGGATTTTAATGTTATTTGACATGAACTACCTGTATTGTGTTAAATTTATTCATTGCATTAATTGCATTCATTTCAGGGCCCTGCAAAGTTAAACAAATGCTAAAACCCACCCACCCCCTTTCTCCAAAATGGACATGGAAAGAAAACTCAAATCATATTAGGACTTTTTAAAAATCTTGAAATGATTTGAGACGAGTACGGTATCCAAAATGCCCCTTGACCCATCCACCTACTTCCAATTATGTTATGGATGTTTGAATTTGTTTAATGTTGCAAGGCCTTTTTATAGATAAACACGCTAATAATACAAGTTCGGCAATTCAAGTTTGAGCTCTCATATCCATGGATACGTATTACCCTTCACAAATATGGTATCATTGAATGCTTGTTGATTCCCGAGGGTGTTTCACAAAGCAATATTTTGTTATCATGACAAATTTGTCATAATAAAACATTCTTATGGCATGTATGGTAGCATTATGGGGACCTTTTGCACAAAATTTGGTGAAACTTTTGCAAAAATTTAGCTAAAAGTACGAATTTGGCTAACATTATATTCTGTAAATTCTCGTTGCCCGGATCCGGACTTGGGCAGGTTTTCCAAGCGCGCGAAGTTGTCCCTCATTCCCTTGAACGACCCTTGCAGATGGGATACTTCTTTGGACATGATGTCCGCCTGTTTCTGCCATGCAGCATTTTTCATGTCTGGCCTCCTGTAATGGGTGACCTTTTTGTTCCAAATCATTTCATTTTCCTCCAAGAAGGCGACCATCAATTCCTCCTCGTCATCGGACAGCTTGTTGGCCCTTTTGTCCTTCTTTGTACCCTTCTTGATCTTGACGACAGACGATGCCTGCGAAGCCAGCAATACATGGCTGTCTACTGACCCAGCATGTGAGTGAGTAGGGGAGCACTGACGGGATGATGATGGAAAGGATGTAGCATCCTCGACAGCATCCTCAACGGCAAAAGCAGAGTCCAAGCTATGCAGCTCAGGGTCCAGGCTAGGCGGCTCAGGGTTCAGGCTGGGCTGCTCAGAGTCAGAGTCTAGGCTGTGCAGCTCAGGGTTCAGGCTGGGCTGCTCAGGGTCCAGGCTGGGAAGCTCTTTGCCTCTGCCCTTGCCTCTACGACCGCGGCCACCAATAACAGGAGCAGATGGTGTCTTCTTCGTGGGCTTCATGGACAGTGGGTTCATTCTCTTGGGTGGCATCTTGAAGAGGTTGTACACTTGGCACTGCACTAACTTTAATATGACAACACACTGGACGCTGTCTTTCGCGGGCTGTGCGTTGAGCGCGCGGTGCATGCGCGGTGCATGCGCTCTGCATGCGCTGGCCGGGCGCTGGCCATTCGTCCAACACGCTAGCAGCACGTGATGCATTCGTTGCGGTTTTTAATGTATACGCTATGTATGCGCTATGTATGCGCCCTGTATACGCACAGCGCGTTAGCAACACGTTATGCATTCGCTGTAAGTTCGCTAGCCTCCCCCCTAAATCCTGACAGGAGTTGGGCGTACAACGACGCACTCCCATTTTTCCCGAATTTTCAGTGCGTTGGCCATGCGTTGGCCGTGCGTCGGCTATATGTGACCAGGCCATTATTCGGAATAACGAACCCGATTTTATTTTCGGATCAACGAACCTTCGGAATAACGAACCTTCGGAATAACGAACCTTCGCAATAACGAACCCGATTTTATTTTCGGATCAACGAACCTTCGGAATAACGAACCTTCGGAATAACGAACCTTCGGAATAACGAACCTTAGGAATAACGAACCTTCGGAATAACGAACCTTCGGAATAACGAACCTTCGGAATAACTGAACCTTCGGAATAACGAACCTTCGGAATAACGGACTGTAACCGAAACTTCGGCCTCTGGTAACTTCGACGGCGATACCGAAAAGATCGATGCAGCAACCAATATGCAACAAACAAAATTCAAGAAGTCGTCTGAAAATAATCTGATCTAAAATAAAGAGAGAAAAAAATGCATGGTTTTCGAAACGTAATTTCATGACAAATATAAGAAGTGAAGAATTACAAACATTAGTTGATTGCCAATCGGTCAATAACGACACAAGTAGCCCTATTATATAGATTGTATGTGCATCACTTGTACTCATAGGCGCCGGAAGTGGGGGGGGGGGGGGGGGGGGGGTGGGGGGGCAGGGGGCGGCCGCCCCCCCCCCCCCCCCCAATCCAAAAAGTGGGGGGGGGCAAAACGCGTTTTTGCCCGCCCAAAAAGCCTCCCCCCTCAAAAAAAAGGAAGAAAAAAGAAAGAAAAAGGAAAATAACTCTAACGTTTAAAAACTGAGTTATTCATCCATTTAAAATTTTCGCTGCGCGCTTCGCGCGCAAACAAATTATATCAGTTTGTTGTGTAACTTGCATTCGCATTTGGTAAGTCTGGGGTGGGTTTTTCTGTACCAGTCCACGTACTTCCTGTGTAGGCTGTTATTGCTCTGCTTTTTGTGTGACGTGCACAAAATCGCACCATTACAAGTAAATAAATGCAAAATCTTCTCCGTGGGAGGGGGATACCCCCTCCCAAACCCTCCTCCTCTGGCTCTGCCCCAGCCCTCGGTCGCTTCGCTCCCTCGGGACTCATTTTTAGTTGTAAGCTATGATGTTGGATCATACAAATGTGGCATATGGTTTATGTTTTTATGCACCATATTGCACCATTTCAAGTATATACAGGCCAAATCTTCCCCGTGGGAGGAGTATACCCCCTCCCAACCCCCTGGCTCTGCCCCAGCGCTCGGTCACTTCGCTACCTCGGGACTCATTATTGGCTGTAAGCTATATGTTGTTGGATCATACATAATGTGGCATATGGTTTATGTTTTATGCACCAGATTGCACCATTTCAAATATGAAAATGCAAACTTTCCCGTAGGAAATGCAAAAATCTTCCCCGTGAGAGGGGGATACCCCCTCTCAAACCCTCCCCCTCTGGCTCTGCCCCAGCCCTCGGTCGCTTCGCTCCCTCAGGACTCATTTTAGCTGTAAGCTATGATGTTGGATCATACAAATGTGGCGTTGCTCTTTATTTATTAAAGAAATTTAGTTATTATGTTCATAGTAATATTTCTGTTAGTAATGAATTTGTAGAAACTCTTTTTATTGAGATAATTATTTCTGGCAATAAAAATATAATAGTTGGTGTTGTTTATCGTCCCCCAAATTCAAATGCTAATGATTTTTTATTACATATATGCAATTTGCTTCATAATCCTATTTTTCTTAATAATTATTGTTTTATAATGGGTGACTTTAATATTAATTTGCTTAAAGATGATACTCCCGATTCAAGAGAATTCTTAAATACTTTCTTATCTGCCTCTTTTTTGCCACTTATTACGAAACCCACGCGCGTCACTAATCAGTCTGCTACCCTCATTGATAATATTTTTTCTAATGTCATTCCACATCCTGATTCCCATATAATTCTTTCTGATATTACTGATCACTATCCAATTATGACTCATTTTACTGTTTCCCAATCTGTAAATAATGGCTCTTATCCCCTTAGACGTAAAATTACACATGAAAATGTTACTCGCTTAAATCAAGCTTTAGATTATATTGATTGGTCCCCAATATATAATAATGATAATGTTGAAAATTCTTATGATACTTTTTGTAATGTATTGAATGAACAATTAGATGTTTATGTACCTTTGCAACGAGATAAAAATAATTATAAGAAGACTCCTAGACTCCCTTGGATATCTAAATCATTATTGAGGTCTATAAATAGAAAAAATAATTTGTATTATAAATTTAAATTAGATAAAACAGAAAAGGCTCGGGAGAAATACACATCATATAAAAATATTTTAACACGAATTCTTCGTTTAGAAAAGAAAAAATATTTTGAAAAATGTTTAGATTTATATAAATATGATATGCAAAATACTTGGAAAATAATTAAACAAGCCATGAATTTACAAGATAATAGACATGATATAACCAAAATTAAATTTAATGATACTATTTTTGAAGACCCTGTAACCGTAGCGAACATTTTTAATAATTATTTTTCTACTATCGGCGATGATCTTGCAAAAGATATCCCTCCATCTAATAAGCAATTTGTTGATTTTTTAGGCCCTTCCAATGAAAACTCTATGTTTTTGGTTCCTACTAATAGAAATGAAATTATAAATATTGTTATGAATTTACAAAATAAAAAAAGCTCTGGATATGATGGCATCAATAATTTCATTTTAAAGAAGATTATTTTGAATATTGTTGATCCATTAGTTCATATTTTTAATTTATCATTATTAAACGGGCAAGTGCCGAATGTCATGAAAATTGCGAAGGTTATACCTCTTTTTAAGAAGGGTGATAAATTAAATATTAATAATTATCGGCCAATATCTTTATTGTCTTCATTCTCTAAAGTTTTGGAAAAAATTATATTTGTTCGAACCGTTTCTTTCTTAAAGCAAAATAATATTTTGTCAAGCACTCAGTTTGGGTTCAGAGAAAAACATAACACTATTCATGCATTATTATCCTTTATTGATAAAGCAGCTCATTCATTTGATGAGTCCTCGCACATGATTGGTATTTTCCTGGATTTCTCCAAGGCCTTTGACACGATCAACCACGAAATACTACTTAATAAACTTTATCATTATGGTGTGCGTGGAAAGGCCTTGGAGTGGTACAGGAATTACCTTTCTAATAGGCAACAATATGTATTTTTGAATAATAATAAATCATTAATGTCTCATATTAATTGTGGGGTTCCACAGGGCAGTATTTTAGGCCCCCTTTTATTTATAATATACATAAATGATTTTTGTAGGTCATCTAATATTCTTTCGTTTATACATTTTGCTGATGATACTAATTTATTTTTTTCTCATCATGACCCACTTGTACTTGCTGAAACAGTCAATAATGAATTATGTAAGGTTCTTCAATGGATTAGAGCAAATAGGTTATCTCTTAATCTACAGAAAACAAAATATATGTTATTTAGTAAATCAATTGATTTATTGCCTGTTAATATTTCTTTAGAAGATTATTCATTAGACTGTGTTCCTTTCATTAAATTTTTAGGAGTAATTGTTGATAATAAATTAACTTGGAAACATCATATTGACAACATTTGTAATATAATATCTCGTAATATTGGTATAATAAATAGACTTAAAACACATCTTCCATTAAAATCATTATTAATGCTTTACTCTTCTTTAATATTACCATATTTAAATTATGGCTTGCTGGCTTGGGGCAACACTTATCATAGTTATTTAGATAAATTATTTTTATTGCAAAAGAAGGTCTTACGCATTATTTTTAATTTATCTCCACATTACCACACTGATTATTTATTTTTGGAAAATGAGTTGTTAAAGATTCATGATTTATATTCCCTACAATTGGGACAATTTATGTACAATTTTAATAAAAACCTTTTACCTTCCGCGTTTAATGACATGTTTGTAAAAAATCGTACGTTTCATAATTACCCGACAAGACATTCAGAAGAATTTCATTTACCCCGTTTAAGAACTCTTTCAGCTCAATATACATTCTTTTATGAAGGCCCCAAATTTTGGAATAATCTTAGTGATCACATTAAAGAGTCCCCTTCCCTCAATTCATTTAAAAAAAAATTAAAGTTATTTTTATTACAGTCTTACAAGTCCGATTGACTCGCTATAAATATATCATCCCCCACCTCTCAATTATTCAACCTTTGCCCTTTACCTCTTAAAATATGTCATCGTTTCTATTCCTCCCTTTTCCCCACAACAATTGATATGTTGAGCACGATCCATACTTCCTTTCTCCCTCTTCTTTTCTACTTTCTCCTTCCATGCAGCATTTTTGTCTTGTCTTTGTTCAGTATTGTATTTGTCTGTCATACATTTTCTATATTGTATGTTTTCGTTAGTTTTTTTTTTTTTTTCAAGTCTGTGAGAGCTCCGATCTTAAACTGATTTTAAACTTTTTTGTTCAACTTCAAATCACCATTTCAGACTTTTTTGCTACAATCTAAATATATTTATAACTTTGCTCTGACGCTTCATAGTCTTTGTTATTGTCATTTATTTTGTTTATATATGCTATATACATTTTTGTATAGTATGTCAATTTTTATATTTGTTGCTTTTTGTATCATTTCAAATCAAAGAAGAAACACATTTTTGTTTTTCTTTCATTTGCAATTTTTGTTTTTTGTCAAAAAAAAAAAATAGATTGATATTTTGATTCGTTTGCTGTTTTTGTTTTGTCTTGTTTAAACAATTATTTGTATACGTCTATTTTTGTCTGAGGGATTCACATTTTACAAGCAATACGCTTTTCAGTGGATCCCTCCACTTCTTCAGACATTATTGATAAACAAATTAATAATCTGTAAATATATAATGTGCCCTGCCGGTGGGAAGTTTGAGTGCACCCGTTGTTAGTTATCTTTTGTTACATTTTATTTTTGTAGTATTTTATGTCCAGATAATTAGTCTAAATATACTTGTACTGGCCAAAAGTTTGATTACACTTGATGTCAGGCATTAAACAAGATGTTTATACCAAAGGGTGTGCTCGGGCTTTTTGACCGATGGGGTATATATATATATATATATATATATATATATATATTTGTTCAATGAAATGTAATACTCTTTGAATTTCGATATTGTTTATTTATTGTTGTTCAATTAATGTTATTATTTTCTGTAAATTTGCTATTTTGTAATTATTGTAATATCTCTGTTGAAGTGAAAAAATAAACTGAAACTGAAACTGAAACAAATGTGGCATATGGTTTATGTTTTTATTGCCCCAGATTGCATCATTTCAAGTATAAAAATGCAAAGTCTTCCCCGTGGGAGGGGGATACCCCCTCCCAAACCCTCCCCCTCTGGCTCATCCACAGTCCTCGGTCGCTTCGCTCCCTCGGGACTCATTTTTGGCTGTAAGCTATTTTGTTGGATCATGTTTTTATGCACCAGATTGCACGATTTCAAGTCCAAAAATGCAAAAGCTCCCTTGACCGTGCACACTTATATAAAACTAGGCGTGCACTTGGCGTGTACGATCGTCCCCCTCAACCCCTTCCGTGCCCGCGTACTCCTGTAAAGGTACATGTCCCGCATACGTGAACATTTTCTCGTCTGAGCGTGCACAATGTATGGGGTGGAAATGTGCACCCTACGTAAAATGAAATGAAATTTATTTTACCAATTGAAACAACAACAAAAAACATTTACAATATAATACAAAGATTCCACAAAATTAAAACTTATTGGTAAAAAAGGAACTAGTAATAGCACAAAATGCTAGTTGGTCTAGCCCTTATAAAATATGCATTAAATAAATATTGGAATTATATACAAAATACAGAAAAAATCAAGAATGCCGAACATATATATAAAAATGGAAAAGAATCATTTCGAATCTAAAAAATAACCTTTCAGCAATTTACGAAACGTGTGTCTTGACATTTTACTTTTTAAATTATTTGGAAGTTCATTCCATATTTTTGGTCCGATATATGAAATGGATTGCTTTGCTAATTCTAATTTTACTGGAACTATTTTTAATTTATCGTCATTTTTACTTCTAGTATCATAACCATGATCAATGCGAGTACAATAAGTAACTAAGCTTTGTGAGAATTTATCGTTTATCAAATCATACATCACTGTTCCTATGACATATCTATATAAATCAAAAATATTAAGGACAGATAATTCCATAAATATGGAGCTGTGTGCTCCCTTGGACTCTTAAAACATATTGCACGCATGGCTCTCTTTTGAAGCAAACATGTATTCATTAAATACGACGGATAAGTTCCACCCCAGACTTCTAGGCCATATGTAATGTGTGGTTCAACAAGTGTAAAGTACAACAATTTTAAAATTCTTTTAGGCACAAAATTTCGTATTCTATATAATACACCTATGTTCTTTCTCAAGGAGACACAAACAGAATCAACTTGTTTCTTCCATGTTACATTTTCAACAATATTAACTCCAACAAATGAAGTGTAAGGAACTTTTTCAATTGTTTCATTATTCATTACAATGTTACCAAGAACATCAATTTTCCTGCACCTACTTTTAAATATGATGTACTTAGTTTTCGTAGTATTAATAGTAAGTTTATTTTCTTTACACCAAGTCATTATCAAATCAATATCATTTTCCATCTCAATCAAATTAATAGCATCTCCTACACCCTGAAAAGTATGAAATAAGCTAGAATCGTCTGCAAAGAGACGGAAATTAAAATATTCGGATGAGTTAGGAAGATCATTTATATAAATAAGGAATAACGTTGGACCTAACACAGATCCCTGGGGAACTCCACAAGTTATTGGTAGTTTGTCTGAATGAATATTATCATAATCAACAAATTGAAATCTATTAAATAAATAGTTCCTCATCCAAGTTAGAGGCATTCCTCTCACACCATAATGCTCTAATTTATATAATAATATATTGTGATTTATGGTGTCGAACGCTTTAGCAAAGTCTAAAAAGAGTCCAACCGTTGTATTACCCTGATCAATATCATGACAAATTTGCTTTAACATATTTATTAATGATAATTTAGTACTATAACCAGAACGAAATCCATATTGGTGCTCATACAAAACAGTATTATCATTAAAAAACTTAATCAATCTATTATTTGCCACTTTCTCAAATACTTTACTTAAAACAGGTAAAATAGAAATAGGTCTAAAATTACCAGGTGTGTCTGTACTACCCTTTTTATGTACAGGAATTACCTTTGCAATTTTCAATTTATCAGGAAATATACCAGTTGAAATTGATAAGTTTATTATATAAGCCAATGGGTGAGAAACGTAATTAACAGCATCCATCAAAATACCAACCGGAATATCATCAAAACCACAAGCTTTGTTTCTTTTCAGGGAACAAACTATATTTCGAACTTCAGAATGAGTAACGGGTAAAAAATAAAATGTATTAGATACTTTCTGACCCAAAAATGTATGAAAGGTACCATTTGTATCACCAATTTTATCAGCTAAATTTTCTCCAATCTGTACAAAGAAATTATTAAACATTTCACAAATTTGTCCAGGGATACTAGATTCTTCATATACACCATCAATATTCATTCCTAACTTTTCTACTCTGCTTGATTTTCCTCCCTTTTTATTCAAAATGTTCTTTATATGCGTCCATACTTTTTTTGAATTTCCTTTATCTTTTACAAATAATTCTTCATAATAATTTTTCTTCGCATATCGCAATACATTAGTCAATGTGTTTCTAAATTTTTATATTTATTCAATTTTTCATCATTATGGTTTGACAATACAGATTGCTTATATAACTTATACTTGGTTTTAATTGACTTTAAAATAGCTTTAGTAATCCATGGTTTCTTAATTTTCGGATTAGGACTACGAAATTGTAAAGGTGCATGTTTATTACAAATCCTACGAAATATTATCAAAAACTTATTGTATGCATCATTAACATCATTTGATTCATATACCTCATCCCATGTGATCGTTTCTAGATCATCACGTAAAGCTTGAATAGAATATTGTTTATAACTTCGACATTTTCTCCTAGTTTCATTAATTAACGTTTGTTTATCAAAATAATTATGGAATATTGCATAACAAGGCAAATGATCTGAAATATCAACAAATATAGTTCCTGAAGTTATTTCACATAAACTAATGTTTGTATAAATATGATAAATGAGAGTTTGACTGTCATAAGTAATACGTGTCGGCGAAGAAATTAGCTGTTGGAGTCCATAACATTCCATCATCGTCTGAAGTTCATTTGACCTTTCATTAACTATATTCAAATTCACATTAAAATCTCCAACTATGATACACTGAAACTTGTCTAATTTTACATCATGAAGAACACTATTCATATCATTTATAAATTCATCATAATCACTGTCTGGTTTCCTATAGACTACTCCAAATACAATTATATTATCGTTTGTAGTAATCTTCAACCAAAGCGACTCTGTACTTGAGATCGTAATGTTCAAACGCGTATACAATAAAGACGAGTGTATATAAGCTCCAACACCTCCTCCTCTCCCATTCTCTCTGCAGTTGTATTCAAGCTTATAACCATCAATATGAAACAAATTAGGGTTTAGAATATTCCACGTTTCAGTTAATGCAAAGAGCTTAAAATTTGAACATACATTGAAATCAAAGAAAACTTTAAAATCATCAAAATTCGCATTTACAGAACGAATATTTAAATGTCCAACTCCAAGTGCAGAAGCAAACAAATGTTTATTTAATTCATCAGCATTCAAATTTCGATTAGCAATGTGAAATAATTAGTTGTTCGTCATTATTCACACTATTCATTAACAATGTTATTTACAAAGCAGGCCAGTCGTGATTTATTTGATTTTCAGCAGATCCTCTTCACTGGCAATGACAAGCGGCGGGCTGGTCTCGGTCTTCCTCACAAGAATCTTGGTATTCCAGGTCCACAAGTAGCGGTAGCCCTCCCTCTTTCTGATCGCGTTCGCCCTCGACAGCAAGACTTTGGTGCTTGGCAGCAAGTTCTCATTGATGTACACCTTCCTCTCATCTCTGATTATTCCCATATTGTTTCCTTGAACAAAGATTAGACTGATGTTATCAGATCAGATTTTATTTTTTATTAAATTCCGAAATCAAGGCTCATCAAAGAGCACTGATGGACTATGTAATTATAACAAATAGATTTTGATTGATTGACTGAAACTAACTTTACATGAAGAGAAATTAATTATGCACATGCAACTTGAAAGCCCAATCTGTTTACTTACCTCCTGTATCACACTAAAAAATAGGAGTGCAATTGTGCACCCCTAGGGGTGCACGATCTTGTCCCATCTTGCACCCTTGAAAAGCTGCATATGAACACCCCAAGAGTGCCCATGTCTACCTTATAGGGTGCACGGTCTTGACCCATATTTTGCACGCCTTAAGGTGCACATGTGCACCCCTGAAAAGGTGCATATGAACACCCCAAGAGTGCCCATGAATTATGGCAATAACAAAAAAAGAGGTATAAGAGAGAATTCGAACCCATTACACAATAAAAAAAAATAGGGGTGCAATTGTGCACCCCTAGGGGTGCACGATCTTGTATTTTGCACGCATTAAGGAGCACATGTGCACCCCTTAACAGGGGTGTACATGAGCATCCTTGAAAAGGTGCATATAAACACCCCAAGAGTGCCCATGAATTATGGGCAAAAGAAAGAAAGAAGAGGCATAAGAGAGAATTCCCATTACCCCTAGTTTTGGAATCCTCAGCGTGACCAATAGGCTACATACTGCTGATGGTTAGAATGGTCTTATCTTAAACATATCCCTCAAATCTTATCCAAACCCTAATCGTAGTTATGAATATGCATGAGTAACCCTTGACGTACATCACTGCTTATGAATAAATCATTAGGATAATGGTTTGGGAACATAGAGTTCTATACTAAAGAAAACTAGAGGGCGCACTCCCTGAAATTGCTGTGACGAGATAAACGAGCCGTCCGCCAGTTGTTGCGATTGCAAGATCACGTGACAAAATTCTAGTACACCCGGATCGCCAAACGACGTAGCAGCCGACGCGTTGTGTATAATGTCAATGGACCCTTTACTTCCTGGCATGACACCCGAAACTAAATGAAGATATTTATTCATGAATATTAATTTCATGACACTTTCAGTGCTAATTATGCAAAGAGAACAACATCTGTCTAACATTTCCAACAAATTCGATCATTTCTGTCACATTGTAATGCAACAAACTGAATTTTAATGAACATATTTCGAAACTCGAATGCCACTTATAATCACACGGCTAGCGGCGCACTGCATTGCTCGCTAACTTAAAACCACAACATTTGCGGGAAATACACCCAAAACATGCGCCGCAGGCGAAAAAAAAATCCTTAGACATGGGTCCATTTTTCGCAAAAGGACCCTTAAACCCCTTTTTAATTGGAGAACGTGTTTTCTACCTCGCTTTTACCCGAGTGAGATTTCCATAAAAACAGTTGGAGGTCATGTCGTAAAACACGCAGTGAGAGGTTGTGCAGCATTTTTAATCAAAAATGTTTCTCCGAGTCACACGGGTAGGTTACTATAGCAACCGCACCTCTCTCATCATGCGACCAGCTGGCGTGACATGTGCTAATCGGCGCGCGCTGGTATACGTTAGCGCGGGATATTTTGACGGTCAATTCATATCGGGTATATAATACAACAGGCAATCGGGAGCGCAATTGTCAGTCTACTATAGTCACGCTAGTTTTTTTTTCGCTGCATAATTATAGCGCATGTAATAATACTATACCGGTTTATATTCCTTACACGTACGGTACGAATCTATTATTCTTCAATCCGACTTCAAACTTCAACAGTAATCATGGATTTGCGGTGGGTAGCCATAATGCTACTGTTCCGTGCAATTCACAGCATGCAAACTTGTTAAACTTCCAATTTTTATATTCATAGTATTATAACTTGTATTATTTGGGCAAATTTAAGTCTAAAATTAGGAGTATGTGGAATAATGTTTGTGTGTGAACTTACAGCAGTTTAAATTGGCAACCTTGTATACAAGAGTACCACATGTTCCCGATCCAAAACGCGATCGCTGCAATGTTTACATTTTTTACGGCCATGACGTCATCTACCCGGGTAACGTTCTGCGCGCTTTTTAATACAATGTTTATCAGCTTAACATCCTGACAACGTCCTGACGTTACCTCGCTATTACCCTAGCCCGACTAGGTTGAATCCTACCGCGCTGTTGTCAGGACGTTACCCCGATTGGACCTTTTTAATACAGACGCGGTAGAATGTCTTCCTGACAACGTCCGGACGTTACCGCGACTATTTTCCTCAATTAAAAAGGGGTTTTAGATGTGGGTATGGGTTTGGAGGTCTCAGCCGCACACCCCCGTCCGACTATAATCTGAGTAACCCCCCCCCCCCCCCCCCCCCCGGGATTGCATGCAATCAAGCTGCATGCAGTTCAAGCACTGTCTGCATTGTGCGTACATGTACCCGGGCCGTGCTATGAATTCGCTCGGGAAACTGCAACAAGCCAACAAACACAGTCTCAAATGAAGGGTAAGACTTGTCTTTGTATGGAAAAGCATTGAAATGTATTTTAGATATTCCATACTAGGTGGAAATCATATGAAGTTTGTCAGAAATGATTACTTAGTAGTTAAATGTGGGTTTGATCGGGTTCTTGATATCGTTCTGCAGTTATACAAAACACGAAACCAGCATACGTTTGCGTGCAATGTACGGCGCAGCAGGCATACATGCAAGAAGAAAGGAGAGTCATTTTTGTCAATCAAACTCGAGTTGTATCCTTGAATTTTAAACAAACGATCGTATTTCTTGAATAATCTGAAAATGTATATTGTTCTCGATATATGTTAGGCAATGACAGTGTTAAAGAGTTGATATTCATGAATAAATATCTTCATTTAGTTTCGGGTGTCATGCCAGGAAGTAAATGGTCCATTGACATTATACACAAAGCGTCGGCTGCTACGTCGTTTGGCGATCCGGGTGTACTAGAATTTTGTCACGTGATCTTGCAATCGCAACAACTGCGAAGGCACGTATACGGGAAGCGTGGCTTTGGTAATTTATTAGCATGCCCAACTTCCTTGCATGTATTACATACCTCGACCAACACACGCAGGGACGGGTCTGACACAGAGCGTCATGCTTGCATTTATATACAACATTCAACAATGCATAATATTGGTTACTGATTTAAACCATAATCTTTACATGATCATAACTCTACCAATCTTCAATCATTCCCCGTGCTTAACCCGTCAAATTACTCGATATCTCACTACTACAATAACCTAATACTTAAAGGACAATGAAATCCAGACAAATTGTTGTATGCACTATAATACACTAAATATAATGAATATTCTCTGAAAATTTGAGCACAATCGGTCAAGAAATAAGAAAACTATGGCTCTTTGAGAAGAGCCATGTATTTCTTTGAGTGACTCAAATTGGCAACGCACTCTAGCAAAGTTGTGGACAACTCCTCATACCTTTTGTACACAAAATTTCAGTTTTGTTCAATTTTCTCAAAATGTATGTTTTACCCTTGGTTCGAGTTCAACATATGTTTTGTAGAATGCTTTTATACATAACATATCATGAATTGGGGGAATGGAAAAATGTGACTATGAAGAAAACTGTAAAAATGGGAACATTTGTGTACAAAACATATGGGGAGTTGTCCACACACTTATCAGAGTGCATTGCCAATTTGAGTTCCCCATAGGAATAAATGGACATCTTCAAAGAGCCGTAGTTTTCTTGTTTCTTACCCGATTATGCTCTAACTTTCAGAGATTCTTCTTCTTAGTCTCTTCAAGACTATGAAAGCAACATTTTGCTTGGGTTTCATTGCCCTTTAACCATCAGGCTCTGTCATAACTATTACAACTACAACCATTTAACTAATCCAAATGTGCAAACAATCATTCTACAATCGATCACAATCTATGATCGTTCGATCTATATCTCATGATCGATCCCTACTTAATCATCATCGATTCCCCGATCCTAATCACAATTAATCCCTTAAGAAATATTATCCATCTATCATAAATTACCAAACTGTCCTATCATATACATAATCTTTATCCACAATTATACCCGGTAACATCTAATCCATAGCCTCTTTCCTTAATCCTAATTCAACTCCACCATAAATTATCCATATTCTAACCACTATTTACTCATAATCGATTCGCTCATATACTCAGCGATTTTGATAATGCGCGAAAAAAAAAGAAAATGTGCACTCCAGGGATGGACATATGCACCTTTTAGGAACCAAATCTACTCCTTAATGGGTGCAAGTTTGCACCTCGAAGGGTGGAAATGTTTTCTCCAGGGGTGGACATGTGCACCTTTTAGGAACCAAATCTGCTCCTTAGTGGGTGCAAGTTTGCACCTCGAAGGGTGGAAATGTGCACTCCAGGGGTGGACATGTGCACCTTCATGGATGCAAGTTTGCACCTCGAAGGGTGGTAATGTTTACTCCAGGGGTGGACATGTGCACCTTTTAGGAACCAAATCTGCTCCTTAGTGGGTGCAAGTTTGCACCTCGAAGGGTGGAAATGTTTAATCCAGGGGTGGACATGTGCCCCTTTTCAAGGGTGCTCATGTGCACCCCTGTTAAGGAGTGCACATGTGCACTTTAGGCGTGTAAAATATGGGACAAGACCGTGCACCCTATAAGGTAGACATGGGCACTATTGGGGTGTTCATGTGCACCTTTTCAAGTGTGCTCATGTACACCCATGTTAAGGGTGCACATGTGCACCTTTAGGCTACCAAAATATGGGACAAGACCGTGCATCCTATAAGGTAGACATGGGCACTCTTGGGGTGTTCATATGCAGCTTTTCAAGGGTGCTCTTGTACATCCTTGTTAAAGGGACTTAGTAACATTGTCCAAATCCTCAAAATAAAATTGTAATTCTAGCGGTTCCTTTATACCTTGTTGTATTCGTATTAACAATAAAATCATGGGACAGCTTTCGGTTTTTCAAATTTCCCTTTCATTACAAAGATATGTATGATTGAAGTATTTAGATAAGAAAATCTCCGGGCGAGATTTTCATCCCTGTACAAAGTGAATGCAGTGAGTTGGTGAATATCACCCAATATCACTTTGCATTTTCGCTCATTACTTGGCCATACATTGTCCATTTGACCTGAAATTTTCACACAATACCCTGAGGACATATGAGATAACAACAGTATACATTGCATCAACCATTCATCAGTTTTTGCACATCTCAACAAAGTTACTAGATCCCTTTAAGGGGTGCACATGTGCACCTTTAGGCTACCAAAATATGGGACAAGATCCTATTTCTTAGTGTGTGAGAGGGGGGGGGGGGGGGGGGCTGGCAACACTGTGAGTGTGGTCGGGCATGAGCCCCTAAACACATAAATCGTGAGCCCCCTTCGGGTTTTGCCCCCCCAGTCCAAAACTGCTTCCGGCGCGCCTGCTTGTACTGCCAGCCATGACGTCATGAAACCTTTTGTTGGCTTTCTTACAACATTTAAAGGAAAGAGAGGATTCATGTCATGATTATTTATACACCGGTTCCTATCTAAAAAGGGATGCGTAGTGTAAATTATCCGCACTTCGCGCATTGAGCGCGTACACTATATAGAATGATATAAATGTAAACATTTTTAAATTATAAATATTTAGATTTCACGCATGATTATGCTTCAGAACACAGTGGAAAAGCAACCAAGTATATATATTATATATACGTAAAGTTTAGATTAGCTATTATCTGTAGATAATAAAACATCATTAAGTGACCGTGTCGTAAAATCGATGCAGAAGTGTGTTGCTTTTAGCACCAAGTGCATCAGAAACAAAACGGATTTCAAATTATCATCGTTTGACGGAAATTCAAACAAAAATGTCTAGGATTTTAGATAATTAAAGAGTTTTAAGGAACCCTGACAAACCTTTTGTTCGTTTCATTGAAAAAGTTTATGGTATGCAAAGTGCATATTAATACTGATGATGATGATGATAATGATAATGTTGATGATAGTGATGGTGATGATGACGATGATGACGATAATGACGATGAAGATGATGATAATGATGATGATAGTGATGATAATGATGATGACGATGACGACGATGAAGATGACGATGACGACGATGATGATGATGGTAATGATGACGATGATAGTGATGATAATGATTATGATTGATGATGACGATGACGATGATGATGATGGTAATGATGATGTTGATGGTGATGATGATGATGATGACGATGATGATGATGACGATGACGACGATGACGATGATAATGATGATGATTGATGATGACGATGACGAAGATAACGATGATGATGATGATGATTAGTTTGATAATAATAATTGGCGGGGGCTGGAGAGGGGGCTGCAGCCTCCCCCCCCGCCCCCCCCCCCCCCCCGGAAATTTGAAAAAAAACTGTCATCGGGCAAAAAGCACCTGAATTATTCTGGCAAACAATGTTATATTTGGGCAAATTCATAATATATGCAGGATGATGACGAGGATGATGATGATGACGATGATGATTATGATATTGTTGATGATGATGATCTGAAGTGAAAATTAGTTACGATCGACTCTAAATCCAAAGTGGTGTCTCGAATTACAGCATCTCGATTGCAATGCTTTTGCATTTCACTAACTGTATCAGGAGAATGACTCGTTTGGCTATCACCATGGCAACAATGACTAAGTCAACGACTAGAATTGGTGCCAGTTACATTCATGGGCGTATATACTTACGTAATACCTATTCATCGGGGGGGGGGGGGGTGAATGAATAGTTCACCCCCCCCCCCCTGATGAATAGGTATCAATGACAGATCTACAGTCCAAAGAACCAAAGAACAAAGACACCAGAAAATAGACGAATGTAAAAACAAATTTTAACAAAATCGGAAGGCGCAATGTTATCATTTTTTTAAATCTAAATCATTAAAAAAATACCATCCTATGAAATATACGAATAAAATCAAATATCTTAAGAGAAGATAATCGAGTCTCTAAGAACGCTCTCTAGAGACTCATACCTTTATAATTTCTCTCGAATCGGGACACTGAAAAGACGCTCCCTGTCTTTGTGTTGTCAATTATTCATTCTGTGGTTCTGTCAAAGGCTTTGGAAATCTGTACTTTGGTTCTGTAGAGATATAGCGCCATCATGCGGCAACTGGACATATAATCAAGGGGGTTTATAACCTATGCAATTAGTTTTCTTGTATCTTGCCCGATTATGCTCCTTGCAGAGATTATTCATCGTATTCTATTCGAGTATACATGTATATAGGCCTATGAAAGCAACAGTCCTTTTGGGATTCCTTTAAAGTGTTCATGTAGGCCATACAGCATTTCCAAACTTGAGAAGTACTCTTTTCTAGCCTAAAGTGATTATATTTACTTTAGAAATTGTATGTTTTCAGGCCAATTTCTGTCCACCCCCCCCCCCCCCCCCCCCCTCTGCGTGTAAATGTTGTGGTGGGGCACCTGGATAGGCAGATACAAATGTGTAGGAGGCATGTCCCCCCCCCCCCTCCCCCCCCCTTCCCATGTAGCTATGCCTCTTGAGACTTTGTAAATAGAAAATTGGTTAAAGGGACTATAAGTCAACAGATCCATATTGTTCCCCAAATTAACTAGACATTTCCATTGCCACACAATGCGAATGTATCCCCCAGCACTGGCAGCGATTTTTGCGTCATCCTTATGTTCGAAGTAAGGACAAAGAAATCTGTCAAGAAATGTGACCTGCAGAGCCTGCAGAGGGCACACAAGACAGCCACCAAAATATGACCTTTGACCATATAACAGACGGAACACAGGTGGCAGCATCACCAAACACGTACAATGTGTAGATTTGACTAAGACACACTACCAAAAGTGCAACTTTTAACCATTTTTGTTTAACCCCCCCCCCCATACACTTGGAAGTGGAGGTGATTGTCCCTCCCTATTTTTAATATGCATACATTATGTATGTTCGATTCCATAGCTTGAACTACGAATCATATAATATTTCTGTCTCGGGTATGCACCAAATCGCACAATTTAAAGCCAAAAATATGCAAAAGCTCTCTATATACAGTGGGAGGGGGACACCCCATCCCATACCCTCCCACGCTTGGTCTCGTCGCTCCCTCGCAATGCGCCCCACTTTAGAGAACCTTTTGCCCCCTTCTTGAAAATGATCCTTCTACATCAAGCGCATCATTTACAGATCCACCTATATATTATAACCAGACATATTTGAATTCAAATGTACGCCAGAAACAACAATTCCACCAGGAAATTCACATGGGTTCAACAGCGTGTGTTTTAGTGTGTTCACGGGCGTAGATCCCGGGGGATGGGGGATGTATCCCCCACTTTTTGATGCAGGGGTGGCATGTACAAGTACCAACATCCCCCACTTTTTTCGAAGTTAATTTGTTTTAATCTTGCAAAATGCAAAATAACAATATACCAAGTTAAACAATTTCTCCCACACCCTCCCCCAAAATTAGTATAGACATGCACGGACGATGTGAGCGTATTTGAGTCTAGTGTGTGTGTGTATAGGTTTGTGTGTGTTTGTATACTATATAGCGGTCTAATCATGAGGGAGATGATTTAAGTCATGATTTATTTAATTTGGTATCATCAAATTTCCTTCTAAGGTATGCACCAGATTGCATTATTTCGAGTGAAAATTGCTAAAGCTCCCTACCGTGGGAGGGGGACACACCCCCCCCCCCCCCCTCGCAGTTGTGCCCCCCCCCCCCCCCCATCCGTTGACCCTCGCTACGCCACTGCCTCTGGTTATTACCACCTTTTCTACCTTATGTACCCTATCTCTCTGTCCCCCTATCTATCCTCCTCCTCCATTTTACTACATTTATTTTCATTGAGTGAATAGATGCATAATTCTGAATATTCTTTTTTAGTATCAATCGTGCATGTGGAAATGAAACCAATGCAAAGAGGAATAATAGAAGTATGTTAATAGAAACATTGTCATTACCAGTGATAAGTTAACCACTGATTTTGTCAAAATTCAATAAATTTAACAATTTTTTTGAATAATAAATTATTTTTTAAAAATCAAAATAGACCAAAGATATGCAATCGCCCGATCGAAAATATTAATATCGACAAGATCCCTACTGTGTTGTTGGGACACCCCCTAGTCCCCCTTCACCCCCTTCCACACCCACACATCCTTCCTTGCTGGTCCAAATCGCTTGCCCCCCACCCCCCCCCCCCCCCCCCCCCCGACGATGTATGCCAGGTACGCCACTGGTCTTTGTACTATTACTAGCCTTGAGATCCAAACACCTTTCAACTGTATAATATATACACAAATAAAAACATATTACTTGATCTAGAGCATGGAGTTGTTAGGATCAATTTCAGAATTATTGAACATTTTGAAGAACGTGACAGAATGATAATAATAATAATAATAGTAATAATATATAGCATTTAAAGAGCGCCATGTATCTAGGTGCCCTATTCAGAGCCCTATGGAGAATAACAATATAATAGATAAATGTGTCAAAAAACATATTACTTGATCTAGAGCATGGAGTTGTTAAGATCAATTTCATGATTATTGAACATTTTGAAGTATGTGACAGAATAATAATAATAATAATAATAATAATATACATCATTTATAGAGCGCCATGTATCTAGGTGCCCTATTCAGAGCCCTATGGAGAATAACAGTATAATAGATAAATGTGTCAACAGCTGTCAACGAAGCCCAATCGTTACGATCAAGAAAAGGAAATAAATTAGTGGTACAACACCTAAACGCAAGGCCGACACCAAAGCTGGGCCAGTGATCAGCAAAGAGGGCCAGGGGTTCATTGGTCCCTTCCCAGTCCTGGGAAAAGATGCACCTGCCATTATGGTTAAAGGGATAGTTGAGTTCTGGTAAAGAGAGTAAAGTTTTGGTCAAACTGAATTTTAGTAACCGAAACCTGCACCATTATATTACAAACTAATAGTTATAACTCGAAAAGAATTAATGCAAAATTACAAATGACTTAGTAAAGATCATGTTATCATTCAAAAAGAGCCGTTTAAACTCAAGAGGGCGCTCTCTAAACACTCATCGGTCATTCAACCATTTAAAAAATATATTGTTCATGTGATGTTTTGTTGAAATAGTTATTAGATAGAGAGATATCAACAACTATTTAAAAACCTCTTTTGTAAATTTTTGAAAAGAGGAAGCATTAAACAAAAAAAATAACGGTTGGTTCAAAATTATCGAATAAGTGTGGGGCCTCATGGTTATGTTTACGGATATTTCAGCCATTTCTGAACCGATTTTGATCAAATAAATTGTATTCTGTCATTAAAATTGTATGCTCTTTTGAATTTGACACTCCGATTTTCATTATCTCGCAAACAAATTATTTTGTGTGGCGCCCTCTAACTCAACTATCCCTTTAAAGTTATGGAGGATTTAAATTAATGAAAGCGCGCGGGGTATAAAAATATAGCGATACATTATTACCGAGCTGAATCGAGCATACGCGCGACTCGCTAGCAAGAGTGAGCGGCGTGCGCAAAGCATAATGGCGCCTCCCCGTAAGATCACTTCGAATAGCGCCCCCGTTACCCAACGACACATCACCTTTAAATACATCGATGAATACAATAATACACGTCACCCTATTCATCTTGGATGAGACTGTTCCCCCTTTTTTCTCACTCCCCTGTCTTGGTTGTTAGTGGCTATATATGCCACTGTTTTTAAACATAATTATGTTTACGAACATTTGTATAGTTTTATACTTTTATAATCAATATAAAACAAGAGACAGTGTGATCGATTTCTATTTGTAAAGCGTCATCGGAACACTATCGCTATTTCTATTTCCGAATTAGTCTATATAAACCATTTCATCCAAGACCTTGCATCCAGAACGATTTTGCATTTTGCAAGAGGTATTCCAGTTTATAGACGCTCTCACCCGAGTTGTTCAGTCTAGTATAGAAACTCTGACCAGCTATCATCCAAGATGAACAAGCTTACTCTGATCATCGCAGTCATGCTTCTCATAGGCATCGTCTCCGCTCAAGATGGAGAATTAGGAGGTAACACTTTTATTTATTTTTGTATTTATTTATTTAAACGTATATATTTGAAGGGATTTAGTAACTTTGTTGTCATGTGCAAAATGTAATGAATGGTTGATACAATATATATTGTTGTTATCTGATATGTCCACTGAGTGTTGTGTGAAAATTTCAAGTTAAATGGATGTTATATGGCCGAGTATAATGAGCAAAAATGCAAAGTAATATTCACTAACTCACTGCACTCACTTTGTTCACGGTTTCGAAAATCCAACGGATAATTTATTATCTGAAAACTTCCCTCGTACATATCTTTGTAACGAAAGGGAAATTTGAAAAACTGAAACCTGTCCCATGATATTATTGTTAATACGAATACAACAAGGTATGAGGGAACCGCTAGAATTCAAATTTGATTTTGAGGATTTGGACAATGTTACTTAGTCCCTTTGAAGGGATTTAGTAACTGATGAATGGTTGATAACAAACAAAATATTTTTGTAATCTGATAGCCAAGTGTCCTCTGAGTGTTGTGTGAAAATTGCACGTTAGAATGATGTTATTATTGCCAATTAATGAGCGAAAAGCAAAGTGAACTAATTGCTCTGACTTTGCACATAATTATGACTATCCAGTGGATAGTAAAAACAAAAAAGTAACAAAAGAAATTGAAACAGTAGGCGCGGCCTATCTGTGGTTAAAATGTCATACGCTGATTCAGTTGTGCTTCTACTATTTCTATAATGTATTTCTGTGAATATGTTTTTAGAGGGCGCTCTCAATTGTGTTTAAACGGCTGGGTTCTTTTAATGATAAGATGCTTCGTTCTCAGCCGTTTGCGAGTTTTTTCTGCCTTTTTGGGCAGTGTGTAGTTTATGAATATTAGTTTGTAATAATATAGCGCAAGTTTTGAAGACTAAAATTCATTTTGACCAGATATGTACTATCCCTTTGACGTATACACGTATTAATCAAGAAGAAGGAGGCACTTGTATTAATTTGTTTTGTTTATATATTCAAACTTATTCAAACGTATTACAACAAGGAGGAGGGGCATTATGGATAGTACAGTTTTGATCAAACATTATATTAGTAGCTAAAACGTGTAAATTATCATTACAAACTAGCAAGTTATAATTCAATAATGATTGTAAAAGATGTACAAGGTTATGTTACAGGGATTTTTTAGTTTAAAAAGCATTCTTCATTATTTGGTTTATTCAAACTTATTCAAACATATCAAAACAAGGAGGGGGCATTAGGATAATAGTAATACCGTTTTGATCAAACATTATTTTAGTAGCTAAAACGTGTAAATTATAACTAGTAGATATAAATCAACAATGCTTGAATGGTTGTAAAACATAAAAGGTTACGTTACACGGATGTTTGAATTTAAAAAGCAGCAGTATTGAGACACGAGATTTTTATAAATAGATTACAGATTTCTTGTGTTTAAAATTATATATTGAAAATGGGAAGATGGTTGCAAGTCAAGGGTGAATTAAAGGGATAGTTGAGTTTTTGCAAAAAGAGTAGATCACAATTTTGTTAAAACTGAATTTTAGTAACCAGAACTTGCACCATTACATTACAAACTAACATATATCTCCATCATGCTCAAAAGGCATGAAAATTACAAATAAATAAATTGAAAAGTCTGTTATCATTCAAAAAGAGCCATCATCAAGCGGGCGGTATCTAACAACTCATTGGTTTCAACCATTTTAAATAAAATATTGTGCATGTGATGTTTTGTTAAAATCGTGATTAGATAGAGAGATAATCAAAATCATCGAATAATTTATTGTGGGGCCCCACTTTTATTACAAATGGTTATGTTTATGGATATTTCAGCCCTTTCTGAACCGTTTTTGATCAAATAAAGGTTATTCTGTCATTAAAATTGTACGCTCCTTCAAATTTGACACTCAGTTTTTCATTATCTCAACAAAACAAAATTTGAAATTTGAGTAGCGCCCTCTGTACCAAAACTTAACTATCCCTTTAATAGACCGCTCCTGTAATGTATGCAAATAATAATTACGTCAGACTCCCCGTTGGCAAGCTTAACAATAGTAACTAGGTCCGGCAAGCTAAGTTTGCCGGAGCTTGCCGGACCTAGTTACTATTGTTAAGCTTGCCAACGGTGAATCTGTCGTCATACGCATATTATGTGCATACATTACAGAAGCGCTCTATTCAAGTTATAACATTTTGTAACAATAAGCTTGCGGCAAATTTGAGTCCATTTTTGATACCATTATGTATGATATTTACATAGAGATTGCGATCGAGGATGAACCGACAGCTACTCCGGTGCCGGAGAGCGAAATCGGCGACGAAGCCGAAACGGACATTGGTGTGATTGGAGGGATCGTCCCCGCACAAGAAGAAGAACCTCGTAAACACTTTTATTTATTTTTGTATTCATTTATTTAAACGTATTTAGTACCTTTGTTGTCATGTGCAAATCTGTGTAATCCGATAGTGTCCTCTGAGTGTTGTGTGAAAATTGCACGTTAAAATTATGTAATTATTGCCAATTAATGAGCGAAAAGCAAAGTGATATTACTTATTGCTCTGACTTTGCACATAATTATGACTATTCAGTAGATAGTAAAACAAAATAAGTAACAAAAGAAATTGACCCAGTAGGCACGGCCTATCTGTGGTTAAAACCAAGGAGGTATAAGGTTAGCTAACCTTATACCTCCTTGGTTAAAACGTCATACGCTCATTCAGTTGGGCTTCTATTATTTCTATATTGTATTTCTGAGAATATGTTTTTAGAGAGCACCCTCTTGTGTCTAAACAGCTGTTTTTTAATGATAGCATATATAGCATATTGTGCATGTGATGTTTTGTTGAAATCGTGATTAGATAAAGAGATAATCAAAATCATCGAATAATTTATTGTGGGGCCCTACTTGAATTACAAATGGTTATGTTTATGGATATTTCAGCCACTTCTGAACCGTTTTTTTTTATCAAATAAAGGTTATTCTGTCATTAAAATTGTACTCTTCTTCAAATTTGACACTCAGTTTTTCATTATCTCACCAAAACAAAATTTGAGTAGCGCCCTCTGTACCAAAACTTAAAGTTATAAAATGTTTTAACAATAAGCCCTGGGGCAAAATTGTAGTCCATTTTTGATACAATTATGTATTGTCTTCACATAGAAATTGCGATCGACGACTGGGAACCAGCCCCCAAGCGCCAGCGCAAGCCCAGGGCGGAGAGCGAAACCGGCTACGAATAGAGACTGTACAAGAGAAAGCCAAAACGGACCTTGATGGGACTGGAGGAACGTAATCGTAGGCGAAGGCATCGACGGCGACGAATTCGATGGCGGAATCATCGTATCCGAAACTGATTAGATCGATGCAGCAAGCAATGTGCATGAAACAAAATTCAAGAAGTCGTCAGAAAATAATCTGATCTATATAAAACAAAAAAATGCATGGTTTTCAAAACGTAATTTCAGGACAAATAAATATATAAGAAGTGACGAATTACGAACATTAACCGGTTACCAATCGGTCAATAACGACACAAGTAGCCATATATGTTATGTGCATCACTTGTACTGCCAGTCATGACGTCATGAAACCTTTTGTTGGGTTTCTTACAACATTTAAGGAGAGAGATAATGTTATTTATACACCGGTTCCTATCTAAAAAAAAGGGATGTGTAGTGTAAATTATCCACACTTGGCGCATTGAGCGCGTACACAATATAAATAATATAACATTTTATTATTTTTTAATTATAGATATTTAGATTTCACGCATGATTATGCTTCAGAACACAGTGGAAAAGCAACCAAGTATAATAATTATATATACATAAAGTTTTGATCAGCTATTATCTGTAAATAACAAAATCAATGCAGAAGCGTGTTGCTTTTAGCGCCGAGTACATCAGAAACAAAACGAATTTCAAATTATCATCGTATGACGGAAATTCAAACAAAAATGTCTAGGATTTTAGATCATTAAAGAGTTTTAAGGAACCATGACAAACCTTTTGTTCGTTTCATTGAAATAGTTTATGGTATGAAAAATGCATGTTGATACTGATGATGATGATGATGATGATAATGATGAGGATGATAGTGATGATAATGATGATGATTGATGATGATGACGATGATGATGATGAAGATGATGATGATAATGATGATGATAGTGATGATAATGATGATGACGATGACGATGACGACGATGAAGATGACGATGACGACGATGATGATGATGATGGTAATGATGATGACGATGATGATGATGATAGTGAAGATAATGATGATGACGATGACGATGATGATGATGGTAATGATGATATTGATGGCGATGATGATGATGATGACGATGATGATGAAGATAATGATGATGATAGTGATGATAATGATGATGATTGATGATGACGATGACGACGATAACGATGATGATGATGATGATTAGTTTGATAATAATAATTGGCGGGGGCTGGAGAGGGGGCTGCAGCCCCCCCCCCCCCCCCCCCCCCCCCCTCCCCCCGCACCCCCGGAAATTTGAAAACTGTCATCGGGCAAAAAGCACCTGAATTGTTCTGGCAAACAATGTCATATTTGGGCAAATTCATGTTACATGCAGGATGATGACGATGATGATGATGATGACGAGGATGATGAGGATGATGATGATGATGACGAGGATGATATTGATGATGATGAAGATGATGATGATGATGATGATGATGATGATCTGAAGTGAAAATTAGTTACGATCGACCCTAAATCCAAAATTAATTACAGCCTCTCGATTGCAATGCTTTTGCATTTCAATAACTGTATCAGGGAATGACTCGTTTGGCAATCACCATGGTGCCAGTTACAGTCATGGGCGTATATTTACGTACGTAATATCTATTCATCAGGGGGGGGGGGGGGGGGTGAATGAATAGATCACCCCCCCCCCCTGATGAATAGGTATCAATGACAAATCTACGACCATGGTTACAGTCCAAAGAACCAAAGCACAAAGACACCCAAAAATAGACGAATGTAAAAGCAAATTTAACAAATTCGGAAGGCGCAATGTTATAAAAACAATTTATCTAAATCATTACAAAATACCATCCTATGAAATATACAAATGAAATTTTAAAAATCTTAAGAGAAGATAATCGGGTCTGTAAGAACGCTCTCTAGATAAGCCTCGTACCTTTATGATGATTTCTCTCGAATCAGGACACTGTAAGAGACGCTCCCGGTCTTCTATTGTGGTTCAGTCACAGCCATACGGTTCTGTAGAGATATAGCGCCATCTTGCGGTAAATTGATAGAGAATCAAGTGGTTCGTATTACAAAAGACACTACTATTACTTACACTGACCTCTACTAAAGGTTTATAGAGGTCAGTGATTACTTACCGATATGCAAGGGTGTGGGAAGGTGTTGGATGCATTAAAGGTATGGTGACAAGAAAACTGCCTCAAAATTGGGTTTTACTGTATCTAAGGTAGATTTTCATGAAGATTACTAATACAAACATTTTCCTCGTGGGAAAACCCGGTGAAATAAAAAAATTAACTTGTAAATTCACTTTCGGAACCCCCGTAAAAAAACTGAGTCCCGGGCGAACAAAAAATGACGTCATCTTTGTGACGTTACCTGCAGGCAATCGCAGTTTAGCTCGGTCATAGACGTACACGCTGAGTGCAATACTCACGTTGACACAGAGATATTATTTCCATTTGTTTCAATATTTGCAAACATTTGTTCAGGTTTATATCATGGACGATATACACTCAGATGTGTAGCTGCATCCTGCTACAATTCATTTCTTAGCAATTCTTAATCATTTTCAGTAAAACCTCAATTTACAAGCAAAAACGAGTTTGTTTTACAAGCAAGTCATAGGCTCTGCATGTAAACAATGCACATTCCGGCGCAGGCGCGCCGGAAGCAGTTTTGGATTGGGGGGGCAAAACCCGAAGGGGGCTCACGATTTATGTGTTTAGGGGCTCATGCCCGACCACAGTCATAGGGTTGCCAACCCCCCCCCCCCCCCTCCCTCCCCCCCCCCCCCCCCCCCTCCCTCCCCCCCCCCCCCCCTCCCACTGGTCAAGGGAGTTTTTGCATTTTTGGACTTGAAATTGTGCAATCTGGTGCATAAAAACATGATCCAACAACATAGCTTACAGCCAAAAATGAGTCCCGAGGGAGCGAGGCGACCGAGGGCTGTGGAAGAGCCAGAGGGGGGAGGGTTTGGGAGGGGGTATCCCCCTCCCACGGGGAAGATTTTGCATTTTTATACTTGAAATGATGCAATCTGGGGCATAAAAACATAAACCATATGCCACATTTGTATGATCCAACATCATAGCTTACATCTAAAAATTAGTCATGAGGGAGCGAAGCGACCGAGGGCTAGGGCACAGCCAGAGGGGGAGGGTTTAGGAGGGGGTATCCTCTTCCCACGGGGAAGATTTTGCATTTTTATACTTAAAATTGTACAATCAGGGGGATTAAAAAAACATAAACCATATGCCACATTTGTATGATCAAACATCACAACTTTCAGCCCAAAATGAGTCCCGAGGGAGCGAAGCGATTGAGGACTGTGGAAGAGCCAGAGGGGGGAGGGTTTGGGAGGGGTATCCCCCTCCCACGGGGAAGATTTTGCATTGTTATACTTGAAATGATGCAATCTGGTGCATAAAAGCATAAACCATATGCCACATTTGTATGATCCAACATCATAGCTTACAACCAATGGCGTACCCAGGATTTGTTTAAGGGGGGGGTTATTTTGTAAAAAATTCCAATCCGAGACCAAGTACCTTCAAATTTTTCGAGACCGAGACCAAGTACCTTCAAAGTTGAAAACCTCTCTCAGTGGGGGGGGGGGGGGGGTGTCCATAGAAAATTTTCGAAGCCGAGACCAAGTACTTTCAAAATTTTCGAGACCGAGACCAAGTACCTTTAAAGTTGAAAACCCCTCTCAGTGGGGGGGGGGGGGGGGTGTCCGTAAAAAAAAATCTAAGCCGAGACCAAGTACTTTCTAAATTTTCAAACCCGAGACCGGAGAACTTCAACAAAATTTGGGGCCGAGACCAGGGTTTAGCCGGTCGAGACCAGGTTTTAGTCGGTCGAGACCAGGTTTTAGACGGTCGAGATCGTTTAAAAGTAGTCTCGAGACCGGCTAAAATTTTAAAAGGGGGGGTTCAAATCCCCCTAAAACAGCCATTTTTTGGTCAAGGGGGGGGGGGTTGAACCCCCCAAACCCCCCCCCTGGGTACGCCTATGCTTACAACTAAAAATGAGTCCCGAGGGAGCGAAGCGACCGAGGGCTGGGGCAGAGCCAGAGGGGAGGGTTTGGGAGGGGGTATCCCCCTCTATGGGGAAGAATTTGCATTTCATATTAGAAATGGTGCAATCTGGTGCATAAAAACATAAACCATATGCCACATTTGTATGATCCAACATCATAGCTTACAGCTAAAAATGAGTCCCGAGGGAGCGAAGCGACCGAGTGCTGGGGCAGAGCCAGAATAGGAGGGTTTGGGAGGGGGTATCACCCTCCCACGGGGAAGATTTTGCATTTATTTACTTGTAATGGTGCGATTTGGTGCACGTCACATGCACAAACAGCAGAGCAATAACAGCGTACACAGGAAGTACGTGGACTGGTACAGAAAACCCCACCCCAGCCGTACCAAATGCAAGTTACACAACAAACTGAGATAATTTGTTTGCGCGCGAAGCGCGCAGCGAAAATTTTAAATTGATGAATAACTCTGTTTTTTATAAACGTTAGAATTAACAAGTATTGGCTGATACATTTAATTTGTTCTTTTCCTTTTTCTTTCTTCCTTTCTTTCTGTTTTCTTCCTTTTTTTGAGGGGGGGGCTTTTTGGGGGGGCAAAAACGCGTTTTGCCCCCCCACTTTTTGGATTGGGGGGGCGGCCGCCCCCCCTGCCCCCCCCCCCCCCCCCCACTTCCGGCGCCTATGGCATGTGATGTCATGAATCGGGTGACACGTGCGCACATTCCCGCTCTGCTATAAATGACTTTTTTTAGGAGCATGGAACGCCGATGCGAAATAAAGCAAAAAAGTTGCATGAAATTTACCTTTTTTTCCCAACTTAAGGATTTCTTTGAAAAAAAAGAGTGTGGTAGGCCTATATCAATAAAGGCACATATTTAAAGCTATAAACCTGAATCAAAGCCGGGATTTTCCCCCTCCTTTAATATAATAATGCTTTAGGGGTTAAAAAATGGTTAAATCTTGAAGTTTGAACATCGTGTGTAATGTTTGGTGAAAGTTATTTGCGACTATTTTACCCTTTTTGAAATTGATTATTGCATGTTCGCTCTAGATGTCTGATGTGGACTGGCGTTCAGTTTCGGGAGATATGGCATATTGCCCGGGTGCCCTCGCACTATTATGCTAGAACCATATTGCCCTCGCCTTCGACTCGGGCAATACAATTCCAGGGGGGTGTTTCACAAAGATCCTATGTTGATCTTAACTATAAGTTGGACTTTAAAAAGTATGGAAAGTCGTTAATTTCTTTGAAAACGAATTATAAAAGTCCTTTTAAAAAGCATGATATTTTGCTTGAATTCATAAAAACTAGATGGATCTTCGATTGCGCGCAATCGAAAATTATGCCTCCGCTATCACGCGATTTTAATATGCCCAAATTAACATGCACTGATTTAATTTTTCTTATATTTTGAGTCCTGTGACCTTGACCATATGATCCCAATCTTTGATGGCTCCCTAAAAAACAGTCAGGTACCAAGTTTGCTTGAAATCTGACATTTAGTTCTTGAGATTTTGGTATTACAAGCTTTTTTGCATGTATAATGAGTCCCGTGACCTTGACCTCAACCTCATGACCCCAACATTTTATGGCTACGTTGACTCTTTATGATACAGGTACCGAGTTTGATTGAAATCTGACATTCAGTTCTTGAAATTTTGCAATTACAAGCCATTTTCACATACATATTGAGTCATGTGACCTTGACCTTTGACCTCATGACCCCCCAAATCTAATCAGATCAGTGGCACCCCGATATGTACACTCATACCTAGTATGTAATTGATCCGTCAACCGGTTCTTGAGATATCGCAAGAACGAGGCATTTTTGCACATACATTGATTCCTGTGACCTTGACCTTTGTCCTCATGAACCCCAAAATCTAATCAGATCATTGCCACCCCAATATCTACACTAATACCAAGTTTGAATTTGATCCGTCAACCAGTTCTTGAGATATCGCGAGAACGAGGCATTTTTGCATATATATTGAGTCCTGTGACCTTGACCTTTAACCTCATGAACCCCAAAATCTAATCAGATCATTGCCACCCCAATATCTACACTAATACCAAGTTTGAATTTGATCCGTCAACCAGTTCTTGAGATATCGCGAGAACGAGGCATTTTTGCATATATATCGAGTCACCCCAATATGTACACTCATACCAAGTTTGAAATTGATCCGTCAACTGGTTCTTGAGATATCGCGAGAACGAAAACGGGACGTACGGACGGACGTACGGACGGACGGACGGACGGACGGACGGACGGACAACCCGAAAACATAATGCCTCCGGCCACTTCGTTGGCGGAGGCATAAAAATTCTATTATCAAAGAGATGTCATGTTCTTCATGTAAAATCGATGAAAAGTCTAAAATACTTGCATTTTTTCTTTTTAGTATATTTTGTTCCAAGGCTACAAATGGCTTACCATACTTTTTAAGTCGAACTTAGAGTTAAGTTCAACTTAGGATCTTTGTGAAACACCCCCCAGTTCATGCAATAAATGCCAACGCCAATCAATATTATTTAATGATATAGTGATGATGATGCTGATATTGATGATGGTGATGATGATAATGATGATGATGTTGATAGTAATGATAATGAAAATGCTGACGATGTCCATAATTAGGGAGACATTTAAAAATTCAAAACCCATTTCGCGCTCCTGTTTATACCATTATCCAAACAACAAGGTTCAAGAGAAGTGTGAAAGCTCTAATTTAGTTTGGTTGAATTTTACAAAGTTAATGGATCACTTTATACATTATTAACGCCCATTTCTTGTTTTCTTACTTTACTTCTAAATGTGTAAATAAAATCCGAGGAGACACATTCATTGCAATTTCATTTCATTATACAGGTTTAATCCAAAAATATTTGACAAGGCTTAAATCACCATTCAAATCACAATCAGCAGAAATCAAATCGACAATTAGCAAAACTGTAACACATATAATTCTATAGCATATGATATATAGACTCTGTAGAAACCTTAATCCATTCATGAAATAGATATCGCATCATTGATTATACAAAACCAAACAATTCCTTTACATTTGTGTAAAGCATGTGACAAATCTCTGCTGTTATTTTTCAGTGTAACCAAAACCTATTTGGCCCGTTGTTATTTATTCAACTAACCAGATTATTATTATGGTGTTTTGTGTAAACTACTATCTATTGAGAAGATATTTCACATTAATATATATTTATTCATGTTAAATTGAATATTGATGTGGAAATTGTAACAAACTGAACTGAAGCTGGACTAATGATCCAGGGAAATGCATGTTAGTTTAATCAGACTAGCAAAAGTGGTCATTTATTATATATGTTGAGAAGTAATATCTTGCGATCCCGGTGGTGTCACTACACATTGGCCGTGGACACGCATGATCGTTCACAATTTCGAGTGAAAAGGGGTCTTTTACGCATGTGAACGCGATATGTACTTGCACGCGGAAATGGAAAAATAGGGTCTTTTTACATGACGATGTACGCGAAATTCCATAAATAGGGTCTTTTTTCAAGATGATGTACACGACAATTTTTTTTCATGAGGATGTTCGCAAAATATGAAATTTATGTATGTTTTTGTGATGGCTACAAGGTTTATTTTTATGCACGACGATGTTCGCGAGATGTAAAACATTTCGCAAGAGTACTAGTTTTTTGTTTGTGTACTTGAAATTGTGAAAATAGAGGGTCTTTGTAAAATATGTACCTGAAATGCAAAAATTAGGGTCTCTTTTAAAGGCCACTTTGTACTCGTTTTTGCGATAAAAAGGGGTCTAATTTCCTGAAAATGTACTTGAACCCCTGCGAAATAGGGGGTCATTTTCAACCTCTAGAACGATCATGTGTCCTACATCTGAATACGAGGTGACACCACCGGGCTTGCGATACTCGTCACTGAAAAGTATCATCCGATTACACCAAGTACAAGTTCAGCATGTACAGTGAGATATTGTACACATAATATATTCTAAAGAACACATTATTTACACCTTGTTTGGAATTCAAAAGGCAATAAAATAATTATTGAAAAACAAATAAAAAGTTAGAAAAAATATGCACACACTGATTTTGTACAGCTCATTCAAGATATGCTTCTATTATAATACATGAATTTAGTTGACAAAACTAGACTTATCATACATTACATTTATAAGGGTAACTAATAAAGATTTGGTATTTTCTGTACATACATTATAGCATGACACAAAGATAACTTTACTCACATAAAACCAAACAATTTGTTTTCAAACAATTTAACCCCATGCTTAATTTATTTTTAAAAAGGCATCAGAACAAAACCAACATTAAAATATCTTTGCTGAGAGAACCATCATTGACTTTCAATTATCTCAAAGTTAAAATATGATATTCTGTCATATTATACACGATTATATCCGGATCGTTCTTGAAACCCCACCCCTTCTCTTGAGAATTCGATCAGATATTCTCATGAAAAATTATCACAAGTACCATATTCCTTGCGCATATTACAACAGCACAATATACAAACAAGTTCTGAATATCAAAACTCGTAGATATAAAAAAAATAATTATTTAATATGCCCATATCTACACTATAATGAGTTCAATTGATTAACACGAGAAATACACCACATAAATACTATAATCTCAATCTAAATAGTAATAATAAATAAGTGAATCATTACAGGAATCCATTCCATATTTTGAGAAATTAGTTCAAATTGTATTTAGTCAACCAACAAAAATTAACTCCCAATTTAATATAAATCTCAATCCAATGTAAACAACAGAATACGCTATCTGGCCTTTACACATGATATGTGAGTGGATAAATATTTTTAAATAACATAAATAATAAGCAAATAATTACCGTTGATGAAGGTGATGATGACGGTGATGATGATGACGATGATCACGATGATAATGATGATATTGATGATGATGATGATGATGATGATGATGATGATGATGACGATGATAATTATGATGTTGATGATGTAACATGTATTTTTGTGTTCATTGTGAATGACATATTTCTAGGATTGTATTGATATATTACTTAGACAAAATGTATTATGTATTCAGTTTGCACATTATGCACAATGTTTATATACATCCCCACATACACACACACGGACACATACACATAACAAAAATACGTTAAAGGGGAATTCCACCCCAGAAATGTGATGTTTGCTATAAAATGAGGTGAATATGAAGAATCATGATCGAAAATCTGAGCCAAAACGGTAGAGCAATAAAAAAGTTATGACAGAATGAACTTTGCTCCGATTTTTAGTATCGTTTGCAATTGCTATCGATCGTGACGTCACTTGCGAGCTGCAGCCATTTTGACTTATACACGGAAATTTTACAAAATTTAAATTTTCTTCATAACAAAGCAAATTTATGAGCTTACAAATTCCAATGAGGTTGGCCCATCGATATTCTTCTATGAATTCGTGAAAACAAGCAGAGAAAATTTAATTTTTAGCAACGAAAATGAGAAATAAGTGTATTTTCATGTACTAAAGCCATGGCGAGTTGCTCGTGAATGATGTTGCATAAAGCGGCAATTTTGAAACGATCGCTCATTACTACATGATGTTCAAATAGGTATAACTCCCGTGTTTCTTGTCCGATTTTGATCAAATTTTCACGAATTATTCCTCTTGTTCTGCTTATTCAAATAACGTATGGTTTTATCAGGCCCGGAATACCCCTTTAACGATTACGGGCTGTGTGGTTTCTTCCCACCGTCCCAAATCACACCCATGCACAACGTCCGCATCCATTGCCCGCGCGTGCGAAAAGAGAAGGAAAGAGAGCGGGAGGCGGGTTTTTTTATTTACACGCAAGCGTAGCCATTTTCCTCAAATGCTCGTAAAAGCGCGCTGGTAACCAAGACTAACGCCGCTGCTGTATGCGATACATTTCTATGCATCATATCAAACTCTGCGACTCTGCGACGTCATCGATCTAGCTCAGACAAGTCCAAGGGCAAGGGTGGCCGATCTCGATGCGGAATACGACAACGACGATGAGACTAGGAAGAGTCATCTAGGCGTAGATACATCAAACTTACAGATATCATGGTGTGTGAAACCACGATTTTATTGAGAAAATAGCTTTAGTAGGCATACGTGTAAATCAACACACGCGAGCTAGTCTTGGCTTACCAGCGCGCTTTTACGTGTATTTGAGGAAAATGGCTACGCTTGCGTGTAAATAAAAGAGGGAGAGAGAGAAAAGGGAAAAAACACATATGAAAAGATGCATAAATGTGCCATCCCACCGTCTGAATGCGCTAGCATGCCCATTAGCTCGTGTATATAATATGAAAAAGGAATCCTGCCGTTTCTCAGTCATAGATGACTTGCCCTTCGCACTCTAGCCGTCGAAGCTTTTCTTGAGACCGCTCGGCTGGTGAATCGAACATAGTGGCAGTTTGAGCGAGGATTTCAGGAAACTTTTCCACACTACGTCTACATCTTCAGAAGATAACAATGGTAAGTTTCCAGTTAAGTAACACACTGTCAGGTAGATTGTAGCTACATTGAGCTCCAAAGGATATGTGTATATACTCTTGTGTATGCAACGCCCGCAGTGTTAGGGTTATGGGGTTGTTTCACTAATATTCTAAGTTGTTATGGAAAGCCATTCATAGTCTTGGAATAAAATATATTCAAAAGCAAAAGAAAAGGATTTGTGACTTTTAACTCTAATTAATTTAATTAGTATGAATCATTTCAAGGCTCTATTTTTATCAAAATTAATGCCTTTTCAAAAGAACTGCCTAAACAATTTTTACAAAGAAACTAACAGGTTTCCATATGTCCAACTTAGAGTTAAGTTCAACTTTGAATCTGTGTTGAACACCCCTCCTGAAGGCACATCCGACGACATCACCGTGGTTGAGTGTCACACTGCCAATTAACCTTTCTCTATGCAACTAGCAGTTCCGGGGCTTGCAACATATGGTCTACCCGGAATCGCATGTCACTCAATCCCCCGAAATGTACACACAATGGAGATCTCTTTTGCGAGAAACGCTCCTAATCCTCTCCAATTTGTTTAAATGATTAACCTCAAAAAAGTAACTAGGCATTGTAATACAAAAAGATCTTAATGGGATTTGCATGCTTAAAGGGACTTAGTAACATTGTCCAAATCCTCAAAATCCAATTGGAATTTTAGCGGTTCTCTCATACTTTGTTGTATTTGTACAATAAAAGCATGGGACAGGTTTCGGTTTTTCAAATTTCCCTTTCGTTAAAAGATATTTACGATTGAAGTGTTCAGGTGTTTAATTATCCACTGAATCGTCGAAACCGTGTACAAAGTAAGTGCAATGAGATAGTGAATATCAATTTTGCATTTTGCTCATTACTTGGCCATATAATGTCCATTCAACTTGAAATTCACACAACACCCAGTGGACATATCATATAACAACAATATACATTGTATCGACCATTCATCACTTTTTGCACATGTCAACAAAATTACTAGATCCTTTTAAGATGTAAAACGGGCTAATCAAAAGTTGTATATGCTTCGATTAAAAAAGAAGAAAAAAAAACAGTGTGCACCACCAAAAGATCTACTAGTCATTAATCTTGGTTATATTCGCCCCATTCTAGAATATGGGGCTCCCATCTGGAATGGTGGGCTGACAAAGCATCATGAGAAATCATTAGAAAAGATACAGAACAGTGCATTGCAAAATAATTCTACAAGGCCCATACTACATTGGCTACGATGTAGCTATACATTCAAGCCAACTTAAAATACTTAATCAACGGAGAGAAGACTTTTGTGTAAATTCCTTTGAGAAAATATTTAAAAGGACTGACCAGTTCGAAGATTACCTTAAACCGCCACCTTCCTCTGAAACGAACCTTCGACATATAAACAAATTTGCTCAAATTAAGTTCACTACTAGTTCTATCCCATACTTGATAAAGTTGTTGAATAGTAAGTAAACACAAGTAGCCATTACGTTGTCCAGATTACTGTTAGATCGAATTATGTAGAATTGTACATCCTCCCATTATAATTGTTTTAATTTCCAATATATTTATACGATTGGAATGTGATTGCTCTGAAATAAAATGATATTTAGTATGATATTAAAAGTAATCTGAATATTATGGGCTAGAAGTGTGTATGTATTAATTATTTCTTAACATTGTTTGATATAACATGGGTCTAATAAGGTTGAAGCCTACTTAAAGTTACATCCAATAACCTTATAGCCATAATCTTATTTAGATTACTGTTGGATTGTATAATGTAGAATTGTACATCCTTCTGTGAGATAATTTTTAATTGCCAATATACGTTTATGATTGTATCGTGATTCATTTAAAACGTGCAAATAATACCCTATGTAGTAAGTATAATATTTACATATTTGCCTGGAGTAGTATTTAACTAGTTCTTGGAGTTTATATTCAATGAGATTTTAAATAATGAAGTGTAATATTAGATTGTTATTCATGTTATGTACACTTCAACGTTTTAATTTACCCCTTTGTGATCTCATTTTAGTTTTTATTTGATTATGACCAATCGTAGAATATTAGATGTAAACAGACTGATGATACTGAAAGAATACAAAAACATGTGCATGTAGAATTATTTTAGGACTTAAAGGGGCCCTGCAACCCAAATGCATGTTGACCTCTGTTCATCTGTATTAGTGTACACATTCAATATTTGTAAACGGTTTGACCCAAATATGTTTTGTATATTTTTAAACATTTTATCATTTATTTGTCTTCATGTTGCTAAGCCCCACCTCCTAAAAAACCCTCCAGAGCAAATTCTATTTTTGACCTGCAGTGACACCATATAGATTAGCCTAATCACAATAGCATCACACGGTTGAATAGAATACCAACTCACACAACTTCAATTACAATAGCTGTTGCTATGTCAGAAGAAAACACTGTCTAAGCTATTGCATGGAGGTATGCAAGGCATGCTTTTGTGTGGATGTTCTTTTTGTACTTTTATCTTTTGTTAAGCTCATGGTAGCTGACCAGTGATTGACAAATGATGTCACTGCAGGTCAACAATAGAATTTGCTCTGGAGGGTTTTTTAGGAGGTGGGGCTTAGCAACATGAAGACAAATGAATGATAAAATGTTTAAAAATATACAAAACATATTTGGGTCGAACCGTTTACAAATATTGAATGTGTACACTAATATAGATGAACAGAGGTCAACATGCATTTGGGTTGCAGGGCCCCTTTAATGTTGAATCATACGACCAATCTCTATAAACGTGCAATATATATGGGCAATTCCACATGAAACAGGACATGTACCTCAACATTTTATTTTTTGTATAGGCCTGATAAAATTCAAACTTTGCCTTGGTTGAGTGTCACGCCGTTACATTAATATTGCATTTAGTTATATAAGTTATAAGTAGAACAATATTTGGTTAAATGTTAGACCAATTCACTTTTTTGAAGCTTTCATAGCTAATCAAAATGACAGGACAATTTTGAAGAAAATATTGAATGATTACGACTCAAGACCCTGTCACGCCGTTACGTTTTGGCAACTTTTTTTGTTCTTTTTTTGACTTTTCATCATTATAAAAGAAAAAAATATCCAATCAAAAACCCCTTACTGCACATTGTTTGATGAGAAATAACTTATCCTCTCACAATGATATCAATTGGCATCCAAATGATATCAGAGAAAATCAAAAATGCAACTTTTTTTTATTTTTCTGTACTTTTTGGCTCTATTTATTCCATGTGGTCAAATTCATGTCAGTGGTATTGAAAACTCATTATTGTATAATGTCTGGGTTTGCACAAAATATTATTTTGGCTAAGATGAAGTATAATAAAACAATATTGTTTTGTCTGGTCAATCATCACCTTAAAGTATACTTTAAAGTATACCGTAAGGTGATGATTGACCAGGTCACTGGTAATATGGTAAATCAAAGATTATTTTTTGAATGATGTCACGCTGTTACTTTTCAATGTCACGCTGTTACGCTTAATCAAAATGAAACCATCCAGTCAGGAACAGCTGGCAGATTGTCTAATTGTTAATAGGCCTACTTGTTAATGTCACTGCCAATGTTATACCTTAGGGTGATAACTTGGATTGAATCCTGCCAGGAGAGCACGGAATTGAAGAAATGTTCATCAACCTCAAAACCCATGTCTTTTGGTCGTTACGATGATTTTGTATTATACGATAATTACAGAACATTTATTTCACCTTAGAAGTGATTTATTTATGTCTGGCCGAGTGGTACTGGTATGGGTAGAAAATATCATTCATAGAGAAGTTTTGTGGCTGGGAGGACAAAAAGAATAGCAAAAATTGTCTGCCATGTCATGCCGTCATCAAATGGAGTTGCCCATTTTATGATTGAAAAAATAAACGTATAGAGAATCGTTGATTGGTTGAGTGCCCGTGTGCACCGGCCAATAGACGCGGTCCGTTGCTGACCTATCAGGAACGCACTCGCTCATGCGAGAGTGTGTTTTGGAGCCACGGTAGAGCATAAAAACCGATTGTCTACATTAGATTATATCATTTGACAAAGTATTGCAGCGACATACGAAACGTCATGATCTTTTAGATTCCTAGTTTGACCATACATTGCGAGACAAACGAATATCACTAGCGATATTATTTCCGATACTATATCCGCAATGGATTATATATTTACTATTATTGATTGAACATACGGGCGCCATGCCCTGAAATTGATACGTAGATATGAGCGTTGTAGCAAGAAGGTGGCTCTGTTCTACCGTGGGTTGGGATCAGCCGTTGGGGGCCGGTTTGGTCGGGGTAGTGCCATGGCGACGTATCGTACGCTGGTTCGGCAGGCGGGCCGCACCAGTGTTCCGTTGATTGGTTGAGTGCCCTTGTGCACCGGCCAATAGACGCGGTCCGTTGCTGACCTATCAGGAACGCACTCGCTAATGCGAGAGTGTGTTTTGGAGCCACGGTAAAGCATAAAAACCGATTGTCTACATTAGATTATATCATTTGACAAAGTATTGCAGCGGCATACGAAACGTCATGTTCTTTTAGATTCCTAGTTTGACCATACATTGCGAGACAAACGAATATCACTAGCGATATTATTTCCGAGAATCGCTTTGTTTTGATTTTGCCATTTGTTTAGGAAAAAAATGGACTATGTTCCTTATGGTTACCAACTCGTATGACTGTCAATTTCAATTTACGAAATGTCCAAGAATCTTCCAAACTTTATTGTAAAACTAGAACAGCTCACTTCCCTATTTTCGGATTTTAAATGATTATTTAAATAGAAACTCAAATTGTGCATAGTTGTATGATGTTTTATTTGTAGCCTGTTGTTATATTGATTTATCAATATAGTAGTTTTATATGTTTCATTTCGTTTCTTCATTTGCTTCTATAGTTTGATGTAAACATGGTAATCAATTAATTTCACTTGTAATTCAGCTTTGGCTGACATGGAGTTATATATATTTAATAAACATTGATTGAATTGAGAAAAAAAAATCACTGTATAAATTATTTGCATGCAATGTCATTGTTCGAGATTCAACTGTATGTTTTGCTCTAAAGGGACTTGGTAACATTGGCCAAATTCTCAAAACTTACTTGGAACTATAGTGGTTCTCTCATACACCTTGTCATATTCACAATCATATTAACAGTAAACAGGACAGGTTTCGGTTTTTCAAATATTCATTTCGTTCAAAAGATATTTACGATAGAAGGGTGTCTGTATGAAATTGTCTACTGGATAATTTCATCCGTGTGCAAAGTAAGTGCCATGAGTTAGTGAATATCACTTTGCTGTTTGGCTCATATCTCAGCCAAAAAACATCCAATTAACGTGAGATTTTCACACATTACTTTGGTGACATATCAGATCACAACAATACACATTTTATTAATCACTCATCACTTTTTGCACTTGTCAAGAAAATTACTAGATCCCTTTAACCAGTTTGAGTTAGTAATGCAAGCAGGACTAGGTTTGGAGCAAGTTAGTCAAGCCAGACGGACTAGCATAACATAGTCTGACTGTTCTGACTAGCATATGTTCGTCAAAAGTGACACCATCTGGACTAATTGTCATTACTAGCTTAGGCTAGTGAACTTACCTAGTACTTCTTTCATTACTAGATTTATGCTAGTCCAGCAGTCATGACTAATATGAATGACAAACAAGTTAACCTAGTCCAGCAGTCATGACAAGCTAGTCCGTTATTCTTGACTTACCTTGGCTTACTTAGTCCAGTGGTTATTACTAACATTACGCTAGTCAATAGTCCTTGCCCAGCATTCGTGACTATGTAAACGCTAACATCCACCGACTAACAGTACGCTAGTAAATATACCTATTTTGAAACAAGTCTGGCTGGAAATACTAAGATGACGTTTGTCAAAACTGACACCAACTGAACTAGCTTCTTGTTTGTCAATCCTACCAACGACCAATTTAAGTTGTGTGAATTGAAAAGTTGCAGATGAAATACATAGGCAGACACCGCCCTGATGTACAAAAACGTTACCATAGTCATAAAACATGCACAAATAGCAATGTATAAACACAAGTTATACAGAAAAGACAAGCACATGATCTTATTTTCTGTTTCGGTGTTCTATAGATGAGTGTTTAATTATGAATCCGTTTCCATCATGTGCGGTTGAGAAAGTGCTTTGCCAAACACATTTCGTAATGTGAGTTCCCGCAACCGATATGAAGCAGTTGCAATGGGAAGTAATGATCTTGGTGAGAAACTTTTTGCGCGCGAAGCTCGCGGCAAAAACGAGATTTGCAGTCTTTTTCAAAGTAAAAAAAAAAAAAAAAAAACAGCCACTTTGATGGTTCATTATTGATAATTTGCAGTTTACCCCTCTTTGGCATTATATCGGTCCATTTTTTCTCCTTCATTTTCGGAATTATTTGGGGGGCAAAAAGGATCGAAGCCTCTGCCCCTGCATGTTTCCAGATATTGAGTTTCCCCTGTGCTCATGCATGTACTTGCTCCCTAGTCACTGATTCATTGCATGTAGGCGCTTCGCGGGCAAAATGTAATAGCGAGAGCTACTTTGCAAGATGCAAAAAGGCGCCATCCGGTGCAAGATTTATTGAGAGACACACCCTTTCTCTGGCCCCATGTGCCATCATCCTCGTTTTATATTCTCATGCGATTTTCCCGCCCAGAGAATGACAAAATAGTCTGCTTCTCCCCGCTCCATACTAGTAGGCTATTATATAGATTTGATTGAGTCAGTCGTACGCTAGTCACGTGACGGCGGGGTTACCCCCTTGCAAAAGCTGGGCCTACGTTACATTATAATAATGTGATTGGTTGAGAGATTGGATGATTCTTGTCTACATGTGTGTATGTGTGTGTGTGTGTATGTGTGTGAAAGAGTATGTGTGTGTCTGGCTGTAGACCTGTGTATGTGGGTATGTTACTTATCATGTGCATATTCGTGCACGTGATATAAATACGTGTACACATGTGTATTGTGCGCAATATGTGTTTGTGTTTAAGGGTGTGCCACTGATGCGTGAATGCGTGTGCACATGTTCGTGTGTGTTTGTTTGTTATTGCTCGAGAACCAAATTATTGTGAGTTATTTTTATTGTACATGAGATACTATTCATGTTGACGATACTAATTTTTTTTTGTTTTTTGTATGAATAATTGAAACATCTTAAATATGATTAAAACTCGATTCTGTCTATATCCTGGAACTGTTGCAAACATAGGCGTCGATTTCTTCTCGCCATTGGGGGGAGGGGGGATGATATGTCATTTCGACCATCTTCGGCGAGGGAGCGAAGCAACCAACCCAACAGCGTGCCCATGCTTTTAAGACGGGTGTGGGGGCGTGGTAGGGGACACAAATTTTTTTTTTACCGAATGGCACCTAAAGTCAACGGACATTGTGTACATGTAACGCACTTGGTTAGCACTTTGGCAAAAAACACAACAAGAAACTTTTAAAGGGATAATTGAGTTTCGGTATAGGGAGTACAGTTTTGGTCAAACTGAATTTTGGCAACCAAAACCTACCCAATTAGATAGATATAGATAGATAGATAGATAGATAGATAGATAGATAGATAGATAGATAATTGGTTTTTATTCAACATTAAAAAATACATAAAAACGCGTCAATAGTCACATGACTAAACTTAAGGCGATACAAAAATGTACGTACATATAGAGACATAATCATATACATGTATAATCTATTCAATTCAAACTATATCAAAGAAATTCAACAATGTATTAAACAGAACATAATATATAAGTTAATAATACTACACATGCAGGGATACCCTAACAAGAACATACACACACATACACACACACACAAACACACATCAGTGGCGGATCCAGGGGGGTTAGGGGGTTTAACCCCCCCCCCCCCCCCCCCTTGGGCTGCCAAGCGAAAATGTATCAGTGAAAAAAGTGAAAAAAGTGAAAAAAGTGAAAACAAATCACTTACGGGGGTTCAAAATAGCAACAACAAAAATCGCCGAGAGGGGGGACACCCCCCTCTCGGACTCTCCCCCCACTCGCCGCTACGCGGCTCGGGTCAACCCCCCCCCCCCCCTTAGCAAAAAGCTGGATCCGCCCCTGCACATAATACAAAATTCACGCCAATGCACACGTACACCTCACCTCAAAACAAGCATCCGATCAGCGAAACAAACCAAGACGAATTGCTTAGGCAGTGCAAGCAAAAGGTTTCAACTCAAGAAAAAGCTTGTGCATATGAATTCAAGCAATTGCTTGAACTTGATCTTTTGCTTGACAAGCTCTTGCTTGTGCTTAAAGCAATTGCTTGTTTTTATGCATACGGCCCAGTCACTCTTTAATACATACTGGGATTCAGATCTATTTTCAGTATGTTACATGTTACTATAATGCAGCCGCTTGACACTAGCACTTGCCCAATTGCCTGCATGGGGCAAGTATAACAGTAATATATTGGACAACTTACGTGTGATAAATTATGGTCGATTTTGGCTGCCCAATCTGACAACTAACAATTCTGTACAACTACAAGAGGAAAATAGAATTCCTTTATAGATGTAAAAAATCTCATGTTGAAACAAGCAAGAAATTTGCTAAGCAAATGGAGCTTCCTAGCCCGATACATCAATCGGGTTTTGGAGGACAAGTAAACTTTCTGGTCAGGCAAGTAAAATCATGATTGTGGTACCGTACTGGGTAGCTTGTGATCTAAAAAAAAAAAAAAAAATCCTCTGAAATCTGGATCTGTGACAAACATTTATATTTGCAGAATCCATTCAGTGATCATCCTGAGCTGCTCTCTCTTCTCTGTAATTGTGTAATATACAGTACGTGTATGTTGTACACTTACTGACCAAACCGCACATAATTTGAAATCAGCATGAAAGTCTGTATTGGTATTTCATTAGAAGAACCATTTTTTAAATTTCTGATCACAAGACAAATTTATATCAAACTTCAAAATTTCAGCTTTGTGATCTTAACTTGACCTTACTGATGTGAATATCTAGGTTCTGCATACAAACATAGTAACGTTGAGATACTGAAGGTGGAAGTACTTCTAATGATAGAGAAATATTTCCAACATAATTCCCTGGTTTTACATGTTAAATGTACAAAGAGTAGTTATGAGTATAGTGAACAATATAACACAATCTATATAGTGTATGTTACCTTCTGTTTTTATTTTTACTTGATGCAGTGCATTTAAAGGGATAGTTGAGTTTTGGTATAGAGGGTGCTACACAAAATATTTGTTGTGAGATAATGAAAAAATGAGTGTCAAATTCGAAAGACCATAGAGTTTTAATGACAGAATAAACCGAATTGCATTATGTACAAGGAGAATGCAAACCAGTATTATTACATGTAGCCTACTGTAAGTAACTGGACAGTCAGGCACCCGTCCATCTTTTGAGTGCATGGTGTACATCAGTACATCAGTACATGTGCCCTGTGTGGGATGAGATGTCAAATACATCATGTACAGCTGACATCTACATCTACATCTACAGCTGACACAGAGGACAGTTTTTTTTTTTTTTTTTTTTTTTTTTAAGGTGCTATTGTGAGCAATAGCCAATAAGGCGAGACATACATCAAACTCAAATACGGGCATTAAAGCACCATAAATGACATCCTCATCGGCCAATCAGTGGCTCACAGCGGCTTAAGGAAAATTAAATTAAATTAAATTAAATTAAATTAAATAGTGCCTCATCTATGTGACACCATCAATAAATAACAGGTGCTGATGTACTAGTCGCTTGAAAGATTGAACACCAGAGTCGTTGATCTCTCCAACTGTGCCCTCTGGTAGGTTGTTCCAAAGAGGGACTGCTATGTGGAGAAAGCTTCTGCCTGTTGAGTAGGTTCTAGAGGTGGGTATTGTAAGGGCATGTCTCGGCATTACCCTGCTGGTTCGTGTTGATCTTCTTATCACGTATGGTTGAGGGAGCATGGACTTCATGTCTGAAGGACAAAGGTTGGTCTGCATCTTGTAGAGTACTGTTGCAGCAGCCACACGTCTTCGGTGTTGAAGAGATGGGATGTTAAGTTGTGATTGTGCGTCTTCTTCATTCACACCAATGACTCGAAGAGCTTTCCTCTGGATAGAGTCCAGCAGTCCAAGTGCAGTGGTAGATGCATTCATCCAGCATAGCGAAGCATACTCCATTACGCTGCGAATTTGGGACTTGTAGATGGTAGCTTTTCCTGCGACATCAAGCTTGGTAGCTACCCTCCTTAACGCTCCTAGTTTTTGTCCAGCTCTTGCTGTTAAGTTGGTGATATGTTTTGTCCAAGTAAGTTTCCTGTCCACAGTGACTCCCAGGATGACAAGCTCATCCACTCCTGTTAGTGTGGAGTTCCCGAAATGTAGGTCTGTCCTTGTTGGAGTTCTCTTCCGAGAGATTATCAGGGCTTTACACTTGCTTGGCTCGAATGTTACTTTCCACTTGTGAGCCCAAGTCCATAGTCTATCCAGGTCTCTGTTTAGGCTTGCTGATGTTGCCTTAGCATTGTCAGGGGATCGGATTTCACAGAAAGGGTGGAGTCATCCGCATATAGGTACAGGGTATTTTCACAGTTGTCTCCAATATCATCAATGTAAACGGAGAACAGTAGTGGACCGAGTGAAGCATTAATTGGTGAAGTACTTGATGATTGTCCAGACAAACAACTCTGATAGATCGATCCGAGAGATAGCTTTGGATCCAGGTCAGTAGTTTGCCGGTAACCCCTTTGGCTTTCAGCTTGGATATGAGACCGCCATGCCAGACTTTGTCGAATGCTCCTTTGATATCTAGCGCAATAAGGCAGATTTCGTTGCCTCTGTCAAGAGAGCTGGACCACTGCTGAGAAAGGATGGTGAGAATGTCAGCTGTGCTGTGGTGGGGCCTAAAACCAAACTGTCTGTCAGATATGAGTTGGTGTTGTAGGAGGTAGTTCTGGATCTGCTTCTGGACAACCGTTTCCATGACTTTGCTGATGTTGCTCAAAAGCGAGATAGGCCGGTACATATTAGGATCAGCCTTTGAGTCCCTTTTGTGGATTGGTATGACCTGAGCAGTCTTCCATTTGCTTGGGTTGTCATCATGTTACACAGGCATGAGTGATATGCAGTGTGCATCCTCTTTGAATTGAAAGGGGTGCTTGTGCTATGTCTGCATCACATACACAATGGGTGACATGTAAGCATTGCTAATTAATGCACAGTACAAGGAAGTATGACATGTACTTGGACATCTTTTGAGTGGGTGCCGGGTGGTGTACATCAGTACATGTGCCCTGTGTAGGATGAGATGTCGAATGCATATGTACAGCTACAGCTGAAAAGAGGACAGTTGTCATCATGTAATAGAGGCAACGTACATTGCTTGACAAGGATAGGACAAGAAACGCATAAAAACGGAGACAAACGGATTGAAAATTGTACTCATCGTCGGGCATCCGGGCCTTTATTAGTGCCGACTGACTCTAAGACGGGTTAGGAAACAAGGCATGTATTGGTCTCTCGAGGACCTACCATGTATGAGCACAGGGGAAACTCAGTATCGGGATACATGTTACGGGGTTATTGATTGCTCATACGTTATATGCCACAAAGTCCTCAGTCAATCTCTGAAAGATAGATGAGTTTTTTGTCGTTTGCAGGTCAGCTGTGTGTTTATGATGCAACTTCCAACTTGTCTTGTTAAAGAGATACATAATTTTGACAAAATTATATATAAATGCCTTTTCCAAATGTAGTACTTCTTGCACAGTTTGAAAAATAAAATCATACTTAGCGCTGATTTTTAAGTAAAATGTCAAACTTTCATTTTAAAAAGAAGCATATTGTCTTGCATGATAATTTGGGCAAGATGACCTCGCCGAGAGGTTGGCCGAGCTGTAGTTTAGAGTTTAGAATTCCGATCAATATGTATTAACTTTTCTTATTCCTTTCTTTTAATCCTGTGCAGGCTCTTGAATCACAGGCGACACGCGAGGCTGACCTCACCGAGAGGGTGGCCGAGCTGAAGATGGAGGGGCGGGGAATGCGCCAGGAGGTCTCCAGGCTCCGGGTGGAGAATGACCAGCTCCACTCCCGCCACTCCGATATCACCAGTACAGTGGGGTCCCTGAAGATGGAGAGGAAGGATCTGAAGGAGGATCTCAGGGAGATCAAGTTCAGGGAGAAGCGGCTCCTGAAGGACTACAGTGAACTGGAGGAGGAGAACATCGCTATGCAGAAAGAGGTAAGCCTGACTGTTGCATCTTATTCTGATTGATGTATTGCACTAATAAATCAACTTTGGACAACTATAAGCAATTAGTTATTAATTCGAATATTTAAGAAAAACATGTTCCAGGCTTGCTTTTCATCACAGATTGCAAACATAGTATTAAATCTAGCTTTCAAATAATTCAAATATTTTATGGCTGTCATTTGCTTGATAATGTGTATTGAAGTGTGTAATGTATTGATATTTTATATGTGTAAATTGGCAGTCAGCATACCTATACTTTCGAAGGTTTTTTTTTTCCATTTCTATTCCCCCACAGAATTCATGTCTGAAGTCATCCCAGATTGAATACGAGTCGCTCAAGCATGAAAACAGGAGGCTTTCGGAGGAGATCCTCTACCTTAACTCCAACATTGAGGATCTCGTGAGATTAAAAGAGATCTCAGAGAAGCAGATCGAGGAGACCATGCAGGCATTGGAGTGCGAGCGGGAACAGAAACATCAACTCAAGAAGCAGGTTGACCAGGCAATGTTGTCAGAGCTGGAGGCCATCAATGATGACCTGGAGAACAATCCTCAGTATCGCTACATGGAGGAGGACTACGAGGAGGATGAATCAGGTGGTCATCCTCTCCTCAGGCAGTACGAGCGGCAGATGAAACATGATGACGAGGAGGAGGAGGATGACGAGAGTCTGCAGAAGCAAGCCTCGGATCTGTTCAGCGAGCTCCAGTCCATGGAGGTCCAAAAGCTTGAACAACAGCTGCGACAGGTTGACAGCGAGAAGAGTGAACTGGCTAAGCATCTTGAGAAGTCTACCTCAGAACTTGAGACCACTCAAGATGCCCCCCAGAGCTTGTCAGATCTCAACATTTCCAACCCGGATGCGCAAGCAAAGTTTGACCACTCGCAGAAACAGCATCTAGACAAAACGCATCAGAAGCTGTACAGGCTAGTGCACCTCTACAAAATCCAGGAGAAGAAATATGCTGGTGTGCTTGGGAAGAACAAGGACTTGCAAGATGAGCTGGAGGTCCTCCGCCAGAAAGTGATCGAGGAAGGTAGCAAGGAGTTGGCTCTTCTGAACGAGAGGAATCGTAAACAGCAGGACACTGTCAAAGACCTGCAGGGTCAGCTCAAGAATGTCCATGACATGGTTGGCGATGCTCATGGCCAACTGAATCTCACCCAGGATGAGCTTGCAGGAGCCAGTGAGGACATTACACAGCTGTACCACCATATTTGCATGGTCAATGGGGAACCTCCCAATAGGGTTATGCAGGATCATCTGAAAGTCACCAGGCAGAGCAGGAGGGATTGCTTCCGAGCCAAGATGAGTGGCTGGCTCAAGGAAGTATCAGCAGAGAAAGAAAGTGAGGAGGGTGCTTCCGATCACGGTTCTGATTCTGCCACAAGTAGCCCGTCGAGGCGGGGAGATGACCACTCTAGGCATAATGGAGAAAAGGTTTCATGTTCTACCTTGGTTTCTATCGTTCGAGACCAAATCAAGTACCTGAAACGCTCTGTGGAGCAGGCAGTGGAAATGCCGAGGCAGCATAGCACCGATGGCAGTGGTGCTGAAACCGAGGATCTACGAGAAGAGGTAGTCAAGTACAAATCTCTGCTCATGACAAAGCGTGAGCAAATGGCTACTCTCAGGACTGTTCTCAAATCCAACAAGACGGTTGCCGAGGTGGCGCTCGCAAACCTGAAGAGCAAGTACGAGCACGAGAAAGCAATTATCTCGGAGACGATGAAGAAGCTGCGGAATGAACTGAAGGCGCTGAAGGAGGAGGCGGCCAGCTTTGCCACCCTGCGCGCCATGTTCGCCAAGCGGTGCGACGAGTACGTGACACAACTGGATGACATGCACCGACAGTTGTCCGCGTCAGAAGAGGAGAAGAAGACGCTGAACTCGCTGCTGCGGATGGCCATCCAGCAGAAGCTTGCCCTCACCCAGCGCCTGGAGGACCTGGAGTTCCAGAACGAGATGACCAGACGGCCGCCGCGCAAGCACAAATCCTCCAAAGTGAGTGACAATCAAATGGCTTGGGTGACTAGTAGGGGGCTCCCCGTGCCCCACCACCATATGGGTCCGCCAATGAGACCCCCGATCCTACCCTTCCCCCCCCCCCCCCCCATAAGGTCCATGAGGCCACCTCCACCTCCACCACCACCACACCACCAACACCTCCCTATGAGAATGCCACGCTACCCTTATTCTAACCAACCTCATTTCTTGTAGGAATGGGTCCCAACTACCCTTGATCTCTGTCCTTTTCTTTTATTTATATCGTATTTATATTTTTTTAAGTTTTGATTACCTCATTATTTTAAGTTTTACAGAGAATTGGAGGCAGGTGTCTATGCTATTGCAAATGTTTGAAGATAGATCAAACCAGAATTGCATTCCTAAAGAAAAAGATTCTTCATGCATGGTTTCCTTCATGAGAGTTTTTACTGTGATCTTTTTGTATTAATTTTATGCTGTTTATACAAACAATGACATGAATAACTCTCTATGAATCCATCAGATTGATACTGTACATGCAGATGTAGGATGACAGCATTGGAAATTGGAATGTACAAAAAATATTGACATGGAAGGAATATTTAAACAGTTTCAATCTGCCTCCATTTGTCTCACTAAACAAAATTTGCTCTACATGCGACAGGGAGATTTATATTTTTTAACATAATGATATATATACCAATATAGAAAATTAGATGGCCTCTATTTTGCACAACTCATCATTTAATAATGGACAGATGAATGACCCATGTAATATGTATACAGAGCCTTTCTTGCCACACATACTAACTTAACTCATGCATGCAATTATCATTATTATACATTATTTTGGTTTGGGGGTTAAACTAACTCATCATGACAATCACAACAATGATCTAATTTCCACATTTGTTATTCAAAAGCGTATGTATGGTTTATGTCTAACCCCAGTTTACTTATATGTCATGTAATGATGTATGTATCGGTATGTATCCCAAATGTTAAATGCATGCATTCATGCATGAAATGGATGTATTTTGGGCATGCCATCGTCCCTACATTATATTCTATAAAAAGGTAGACCTGTTGTAATTGTGAAATCACTAGCATTCAAAAGTCAGATCAGATTCAAAAGAACAACAGATTAAAGAATATTGAACCACGAAATATCCAGATACTGTATTCACATTTGGAACTGAACTATCCACAAGTTGAAGTAATTTAGCTGGTTTTGGTATTAGCCTGTGACGGAGATAAAGAGGGAGAAGAAGAAAAACAAGATGAAGAAGAAGAAGACTAAATATTCCAAAGTTGAAGTAATTTATCACATCTTGGTATAAGCCTGTGACAAAGAGAAAGGAGCCAAAAACAGGATGAAGAAGAAGAAGACTTTTCCGAGGACATCATCACTGATGACGAACCAGGCTAAGAAAGGAGGAGAACGGTGGAAAGAAGAAGGAATATCGGCAAAGAAGAAATTAAATTAAAGGGATAGTTGAGTTTTGGTAAAGAGAGTACAGGTTTGGTCAAACTGAAGTTTAGTAACCAAAACATGCACCATTACATTACAAACTACATTACAAGTAAAAGGCTTGTTATCATTCAAAAAGAGCCGTTAAAACTCAAGTGGGCGCTCTCTAAAAATTAATTGGTTTAAACCATTTAAAATAAGATATTGTGCGAATTATGATGTTTTGTTGAAATAGTGATTAGATAGAGAGATAATTAACAACTATTTAAATATAATTTTTCCCTATTTCTTTTGACTTCAATTCTGATCAATTTCTGAACTATGTTTTGCTTTTTTCTATGAAGCTGTTATTTTCAAGTAAATTGACAATTTTCCAATATATAAGTGCACGCATGTCAGTTACCCAGGAAAGTAGTCCCTCAATGATAATAGGAAAGATATAGAAAACATCATAAGGCGGGGGGGGGGGGAATAGGTGCATGGACACTTCCCTGGACCTTGGTTAAACAATAGTTTACTAATCTCTTACCAGTTGTCAGTTTTATAAGTAAATAATTCAACAAGTATACTATGGATTGTAATCATATAAGAAGATAGCTACAAAGTGTAAAATTGGTTTGGTGTGGCCTTGCTGCATACTTGTAGAGTATTCTGAATGGTGTCTTCTGTGTTATATCAATTTATGTTAAATTCTACAATATTTATGTTCTTCTCCCAGAAAACGGAGATCCCGTAATTGCGGATGAGTCTGGATATTTAGATGGGCGTAAGCCGGTTCGTCATGAGGGGCTAGAGAACGGATAGGACGCTGAACCAGAAGGGAGTGGACAAGAGGAAGCCGAACCGGACATTGATGGGGTGGAGAAGAGGCCTCACTGGGCATTAGTGGGATTGGAGGCAACGGCATCGTATGCGAAGGCATCGACGGCGACGAATTCGAGAGCGGAAACTTCGAAGTCGGCCGCGGGTAACTTCGACAGCGATAATACCGAATAGATCGATGCATCAACCAATACTAGTACTCTTTTCTGTACCCTTTCTAAATATTCAACTTGTTTAACCGTGAGACTTCCATTAAATACTGGTACACACTATCTAGGATTGGTCTAACACAACCAATATAAATTTGAAATAAATCGTCTTTTGGGAGATTGTACTGTTTTACCATTCTGGACATAACAATGTTCGATTACATTTCTTCAATATGTCATTATTAATGTGCTTATCGTATTGTCAGTTGGATTGAATGTACACTCCAAGTATTTTAACAGTGTTAACAATTAGTAGTATGGAAACATCAATGCATAGAAGTGTTGGGGTGGTTTTTATAATAGTTTGGCATTTAATATGATTTAATTTCATTTGATTATCATAATTATGAGAAATTTACTTGAGGTATAAAATAAACAAACTTGAGGAAACCTTTATTATCACTATCAATATCATCATCATCCTCATTATCATGAATATCATCATTATCGTCATCATCAACATCATCATTTTCACTATTAATACCAACCAAGTATATACATTATATTATACATTATCCACAGTGTAGATTAGTTATTGTCTGTAAATAATAAAAACATCATAGAGTGAACCTGTCGCAAAAAAAAAAAAAATAGGGTGTGCTTTTAGCGCCGAGTGCATCAGAAACAAAACATATTGCAAATTATCATTGTTTGACGGAAATTCAAACAAAAATGTAGGATTTTAGATCATTAAAGAGTTTTAAGGAACCATGACAAACCTTTTGTTCGTTTCATTGAAATAGTTTATGGTATGAAAAATGTATGTTAATACCAGGGGCGGCGCAACCGGGGGGGGCCGGGGGGTACGGGCCCCCCCCCCCTCCCCTCTTTTTTTTTGCAGAAAATATATGTCTATATGTATTTTGTATGATCGGAAAGAAATACAAGAAAAGAAAGAGGGAAGAAGGAGGAGAGGAAGGGGGAAAGAGAGTGTTTATCCACATTTTCATCTGCCTACTGGAAAAATTACAACGCTTGACGAAGTTCCTCTAGCCTTACTCTATAGCATATCATACATGTGCAGCGCCGTATTTGCCCCAATACCGTGCGGACTTCGGGGCCTCCTGTGCTTCGGAGGCTCGATCGAGGGTCGAATATCAGTACTTGCTCCAAACCATTGTAAATTATTTATTTTAACACATAATTAGTTTATGGAGATTCTTTCGGAAACATTTATCAATTCTATTTTGAAGAGACTCCAGACTGTCATATTCCTTACATATGGGGATTACTGTTACGGACATGACACTACATGTCAATTGTAACTATTTGATACCGTATGGTTATGCGCACTGACTCATCATATCAATAATTTATATTGTTTTAATAATTTTGAGCAGAAGCTCTCACTAGTTATATAACAAACAAACAGTTCCATGATGTGGTCAAAGATTATAGTAATGATATTTTTTCGCTATTACATTTGAATATTAGAAGCTTAAATAAACATTTTGATGATTTGCAATTATTGTTAGATGTCCCCTCTCAAACACCCCTCTCTATAATTGGTTTGACTGAAACTTGGTTAACTCAAGATGTAGATTCATTACATGCCCTTAATGATTATGAGTTTGTTTATAAAAATAGACAAGATCGATTAGGAGGTGGTGTAGCTATGTATGTATTAAAACGGTATAATTATGTAGTTCATGAAAATATTTCATTAATTAACGATTTAATAGAGTCCCTATTCATTGAAATTATAATACCGGGTCATAAAAATATATTAGTTGGTGTTATTTATCGACCTCCAAATTCTAGTTTAAAAGATTTTTTAATTTATATAACTGACTTAATTAAGAACCCCCTTTTTGAGAATAATGATTGCTTTTTAATGGGAGACTATAATATAAATTTATTGAAACATGCTGATAATAATGTGTCACATGAATTTCTGGAAATATTTTTGTCGGCCTCTTTTCTCCCTCTTGTTTCTAAACCCACTCGTGTTGCAGATTCTTCTGCCACCCTTATTGATGATATTTTTAGTAATGTTATACCTCACCCGAATTCTTATATTATTCTTTCTGATATTACTGACCATTATCCCATTTTAACCCAATATAATGTAGCCCCAGTGGTAAAAATTGGTGGCCCTCCCCGTTTAATTCGTAAAGTAACACATGATAATGTAGCACGTCTTGGCGCTAGTCTGGATAATACTGATTGGTCTGCTGTGTACGATAATGATGATGTAAATTCATCTTACGATATATTTTTTTATATTTTTAATTGTCAATTAGATATTGATATCCCACAACAAAGAGATAAATCTTGTGATTATAAAACGTCTCCAAGACTCCCATGGATCTCTAAATCTTTATTACGTTCGATAAATAGAAAAAATAACTTGTATTATAAATATAAACTAAAAGGTACTGATAAACTTAAATTAAAATATACTTCTTATAAAAATATACTTATTAAACTCATACGTTTGGAAAAAAGAAGGTATTTTGTTAATCGATTAGAATTATCTAAAAATGACATGCAAAAAACTTGGAAGATTATTAAACAAGGAATGAATTTAAATAAAAATAAATCAAATATAACTAGAATTCGACAGGATAATGTGATTGTTGATGATCCTGGTAATATAAGTAATATTTTTAATATATACTTTTCTTCAATTGGAGAAAATCTTGCTCAAAATATTCCTGCTTCAGATAAACATTTTGTTGATTTTTTAAGTACTCCCAATCCTGATTCGATTTTTTTTGTACCTATTCATAAAAATGAGATTTTGGATATAGTCTCTAATTTAGATAATAAGAAAAGTTCAGGCTACGATGGTGTAAATAACTTTTTATTAAAAGGTATTATTGTTTCTATAGTTGATCCTCTCGTTCATATTTTTAATTTATCTTTATTAAATGGTCAAGTCCCGAATATAATGAAAATTGCTAAGGTCGTCCCCCTCTTTAAGAAAGGAGACAAACTAGATGTTAGTAATTATCGTCCAATTTCTTTGTTGTCCACACTTTCTAAAGTTTTAGAAAAAATTATATATACTCGTACTATTTCTTTTTTTAAGAATAATGATATTTTTTCTAACTTTCAATTTGGATTCAGGGAAAAACATAGCACAATTCATGCTTTATTGTCTTTTGTAGATAAGGTGGCACATGCTATTGATAAATCATTACACACAGTAGGAATTTTCCTTGACTTCTCCAAGGCCTTCGACACGATTAACCACAGTATTTTACTCTATAAACTTTCTCATTATGGTATACGTGGGAAGGCCTTGGAGTGGTTCCGGAGCTATCTTTCTAATAGAAAGCAGTATGTTTCTTTAAATGATGTTAATTCCGAATTTCGTTATGTCACTTGCGGCGTTCCCCAAGGAAGCTTATTGGGTCCACTTTTATTTATTATTTATATAAATGATTTTTGTAAATCATCTGATATATTGTCATTCATACTATTTGCTGATGACACTAATTTATTTTTTTCTCACAGAAATCCACATATTCTAGTAGAAACGATTAATATTGAGTTATTTAAGATTTCCCAGTGGATAAGAGCTAATAAATTATCTTTAAATTTTCAGAAAACTAAATTTATGCTTTTTAGTAAATCAATAGATTCTTTGCCCTCAAATATTGTTTTTGATAATAATGTATTGGAAAATGTGCCTTCTATTACATTTTTGGGAGTAATTGTTGATAATAAACTTTCATGGAAATGTCACATTGATAGCATTTGTAAAACTATTTCGCGTAATATTGGAGTTATAAAACGGTTAAAAACTTGTCTCCCAATGAATTCTTTGTTTATGTTATACTCATCTTTAATATTGCCGTACTTAAACTATGGCCTTCTTGCTTGGGGGAACACGCATCAATCGTTTTTAGATAGGCTATTATTGTTACAAAAAAGGATTATTCGTATTATTTGTGATTCCACTGCACGCTCCCATACAGACCCTTTATTTGTTAATAATAAATTATTAAAAATTAATGACTTGTACTTATACCAATTAGGTCAATTTATGTATAAATATGATAATAATTCATTACCTTCAGCTTTTGATTTTATGTTTTTTTTAAATCAATCGGTTCATAATTACCCAACTAGACAGTCAAATGAATTTCATTTACCCCTTTTAAGAACTTTATTAGCTCAGAATACGTTTATTTATGATGGTCCTAAATTTTGGAACACTCTTGATATGAAAAATGTACCTTCACTTAATTCTTTCAAAAGAAAACTTAAATTATATTTATTACAACGTTATGGTACTAGTTAACTTAATTGTTTGGTAATGAAAAAGGGTCATCGTAAAAAACCTTTCATTATTATTATTGTTGCTTATTCTGGAAATTGCGCCGCTATTTTAATGAAATAATATTTCTTATTCTCTTAATTTGTATGAAATTTTTGTTTTTATTTTATTTTATACATTTTCTTTTAGTCTTGCAGGTCCATACCTTCTCATTCCATACCTTCTCAATCCATTCATATTTTCTATATTTTCATTATCTTTTGTACAGCATCTTCTTGTTCATGTATGCTTCCACACTGCGTCTTATTTGTTCATACATTCATGTTCTCTTCAGTAGTCTCCGTAGGCACAACACTATTTTGAATTCTTATCAAACAGTTTTGTAATAATTAATTTTTTTGTGTAATACTACACTGTATAATATTTGCTATCTTGTTTGTTTGTTTGTTTTTTTTCCTTCTATTATTCACAATTTTTCCGTATTTGATTTTTCGTATTTTTTTCCGTATTTGATACTTTCATTACTTTGTAAAACATTAATTTTTGAGGGATTCCACATTCTACAAGCCATGCTTTTTAGTGGATCCCTCCATTTTCACTTGAAATTTAAACATTCAGCAACATTCGTTTACTTTCTGTTTCCGCTTTTATAATATGATTATTTCTAAATGTCAAAATTGAATTGTACCTTATTTAAAAATCTAAAAATTTCGTAGTATCTTAATTCATTATATTTTAATCAATTATTATATCAACATACATTTTGATTGCCAATGTTTATAATTTATTGTTTATACTTTCACAAATGTTGTTGTGAATTATTCATTGTAAATATATGTACCTTCTTGTTGAAAATGAAATAAAATTGAACATTGAACATTGAATGTATGTTGTTCAAGAATTGCCCTTCTGAGTATTGGTTTCTAGGGTCGGACCCAGTATGTGAAGAAGGATGGGGGAGGTTGAATATGAATCTGGTGTACTTTATGAGCTCTCTCCATTTAACATGTTTAAAGTGGTATAGTTCAGTTTTGGTAGAGAGGGCGCTGCACAACACAATTTTGTTGTGAGGTAATAAACAACTGAGTGTCGAATTTGAAAGAACATGCAATTTTAATGGCAGAATAAACTTTATTTGGTCAAAATGGGTTCAGAAATGGCTGAAATATCAATAAATATATCCAATCGTAATATATTTGGGCCCTAAATTTATTCGATGATTTAAACAAAAAATTAAATGCTTACACTTTTTCTAAAATTTTCAAAACCGGTTTTTGAATAGTTGTTGATGATCTCTCTATTTAATCATTATTTCAACAAAACATCACATGCATAGTTTTATTCGAACAATGGTTGAAACAATGCCTTTTGATAGAGCGCCCTCTTGTGTTTAAATGGCTCTTTTTTAATGATAACAGGCTTTTTATTTAGTCGTTTGTAATTTTGTATACATTTCGACCACGGTGGAGTTATAACTATTAGTTTGTAATTTTATTGTGCAGGTTTTGGTTACTAAAGTTCAGCCTTACCAAAACTGTACTACCCCTTTAACGTCGTAGGATCGCATTGACATTCATTATACAAACGTTGGTATATATGATTGAAATATATGACGAATATCAACGCTATCCCTCCGTATAAAGTTGAGAGGACCTCTCAAGAGCACAGTATCCATACTGCCTCAGAGTAAGATTTTAAGGTACATGTATTTATTTGTCACATCTAATATTACTACTGTATTCTACTCACGTACTATTGTTGTTTGGACAAAACCGCTAGTGTAAGCTTAATGTAAATTTGGTATGAAAAGAAATTGTCACCATTTGTATTGAAATGTAATATTTATTTTGTATAATGTGACTTGTCTATCTTGACTGCACTTGTTTGTGTTTTTGTATACCCCCGCCAAACGAAGTTTGACGGGGGTATATAGGAATCAGCGTGTGGTCGGTCGGGCGGTCGGTCCGTTGCAAATCTTGCGGGAAAAGAATTTGTAAAAGAACAAATGTTATATGGTTTTAATGATCCATTTTAGAAAAGAAAGTCCTGTAATTTAAACTGGCTGAAAAACTATATTCTGTTTTATAATCACACTACTTGTATCTTATTATTGTTTTTTTTTTTATTGATAATGATACATTTTCTTTCTTGAAGTAAAATGAAGGCAGGTTTTCTTATCTTTATGTGGTGAAAGTCATTTTGTCATCTTAATTTAACGTCCATGGTATTGATATTAAACGCTTTAATTATGCATCAAAGATAAATTGGTGTTTGCAATATATTTTTTTCTCAATTTTACCCAAGTTTAAATAGTAAATTTCGTGGTATATGTGATGAAGTTCCGACCTTTCCACAAATTTATACTAAACACAGAGCTCTTTGAACTTGCTTTAGTCTTTATAGTATATTGACGTTACTTTGATGATGTTCATTAAGTATGACGATGATGGTGATAATGATAATTACGATGATCATGATGATGATCATGATGATGGTGGTGATGGTGTTGATGATAGTGATGATGATGCTGATGATGATGATGAGATGATAATAGTGATGATAGTGATGATGATGATGGTGATGACGATAATGATAGTGATGATGATGATGATGATGATGAAGATCATAACTATTTGATTTATATTCCCGTGATTTTTCCGTCAATTTCGCGCAAATAATGACTCGACTGTGTCACTATAACGATTAAAAAAACAAGCCCGTAAAACTGTACTATAATGTTCAAAACCCGGAGCTTCCAGGGACTCCACCCCCTGGACCCCACCCATGAGCTCGGTCGCGCAAGTGCTCAGGTCAGTTGGTCAAGGTTAAAGGGATAGTTGAGTATTGGTATAGAGGGCACTTCACAAAATATTTTTGTGTGAGATAATGAAAAGCTGACTGTCAGATTTGAAAGAACATACAATTCTAATGACAGAATAAACCTTATTTGATCAAAATCGGTGCAGAAACGGCTGAAATATCCATACACATATTATTATTCAAAAAATTCTGCGCCAGGGGATATTTTGACTTTTTAGAAGAAAAAAAAATAAAAATGCTTTAAGAAAAAAAAATCTGAATAGGTTTTTAAAAAGTTGTTGATGATATCTCTATTGATTCATTATTTTAACAAAACATTAAATGCACAATTTTGTATAAAAACTGGCTAAAACAAATAATATATTATTTGTTTAGAGAGCGCCCTCTTGAGTTGTAACGGCTCTGGTTTTGGTTACTAAATAAGTTTGACCAATACTCAACTATCCCTTTAAGGCTTTAATGTGCACGCGCACGTTAGTGAGAGGAGTGAAACTTAGAACAAACTGACAAAGGAGGGTGTGTAACTGTTAGGGACTTTTAGAGCAGAGAAACATAAATAACTACTCAGTACCACATGTTGAATTTATACAGAAAACCAATTTGTAATACAAATGATGTTAGTTTGGAAAATGGCTACGCTTGCGTGTAAATAAAAATTAAAAACTCGCGAGAGCGAGGGGTAGAGATAAAAAGAAAAAAGCACATACGAAAAGATGCATACATTTTCCATCCCACCGTCTGCATGCGCTAGCATGCCCATTAGCTCGCTAGTAATATGACAAGGGAATAATCCTGCCGTTTCTTAGTTATAAATTACTTGCCCGTCTCACACCGGGCTAACACCTATGCCATCATTTTTTTTAATAGTAAACACAGTTAAAGGGATCTAGTAACTTTGTTGAGATGTGCAAAAACTGATGAATGGTTGATGCAATGTATACTGTTGTTATCTCATATGTCCTCAGGGTATTGTGTGAAAATTTCAGGTCAAATGGACAATGTATGGCCAAGTAATGAGCGAAAATGCAAAGTGATATTGGGTGATATTCACCAACTCACTGCATTCACTTTGTACAGGGATGAAAATCTCGCCCGGAGATTTTCTTATCTAAATACTTCAATCATACATATCTTTGTAATGAAAGGGAAATTTGAAAAACCGAAAGCTGTCCCATGATTTTATTGTTAATACGAATACAACAAGGTATAAAGGAACCGCTAGAATTACAATTTTATTTTGAGGATTTGGACAATGTTACTAAGTCCCTTTAAAGAGTTTGTGAGATTAACCAAAAATGAAAAAAATATTTCTAGCTATAGTAAAGTAATATCTTACCAAATAAATCAACTGTTGATAATAGGAGGGAAGAATTAAACACAATTTGAAACTTACTTTGAGCATTCTGATGTCAAAAGTACTTTTAATTATTATTAGAGAATATATGTGATCTTTAGAGGATCTCCTCAAAGCTGTACTGCCCTCTAAATACAAAAGTAGACCTTTTGTTTACATGTTCATGCTTCTGCCTAGTACACTGGTAAATTATTATGGTGCTCCAATTCCTACTGAAACTGCAGAACAGAGGTACAACAAACTACAATGAAGACTGAATAAAGGGATCTTGCAAGATTTGTGTCTTTGTGTGTGAATGTGTGAATTGACTGGTGTATATAGTAAATAGCTTGCGTATTGCATTCCAAAGTATAGCAAAGAATGTAGGTAAATTTGTGACTATAAAGAATTATTTAAAGCCAGCTTTGAACTACTTATAAGATTAACAAAACAAAGCCAAACATAAGACATATGCATGTCAGCATCAAATTGATCAATGCCATGGTGTGAAAAACATCTAGTTTGAGGCTAGAAAGACAGGGGATTTCCCTTTTTTGGACAATGAGGGCAGCGTTGACTTACATGTATTTTACATGGCAAGCGCAAAGGAAGGGGTTACTGCACAGCACCAAAGACAATACAAGGGGAAGACTGGACACTTCGGGGATTTTGTGTAACGCTGAATTTCGTACATGGGGTAGGGCGCCCCTAGCGTTGAGTAGGTAAACTTCTTGTCGTTTTCGCGCGTAGCCATTGAAAACAGCTGTATCTCCATTTTGGAAAGAGGTGTACCTTTGAAACTTTGCATACAGATAGCATTCTGGTAGTTCTTTAAAATGATACCAAATTTGTTAGGAAAGGTTTTGTAGTTTTGAAACAAATTAAGAAAATGTTTGCAAAAAATCCCAAAATGTAACGGTCCCACCCTATTTGGGAGGCGAGTTCATGACACATGACCATTTGTTTGTTTGTTTGTTTATTTTATTTAATCACGGTATATACAATAATAAAATGCCCGCTTTCAGCTACAAGCTGTTTTTCAGCAGGGCCGTGAAACATAAGAATACAGAAATACATAAGATACATAAAATAATACAAAATATACATTACAAACAGGTTATTTAACGAGAGAAAAAATAAAAAGAAAAAACATATTTACAAAGATAGGGGTAATTATAATTTACAAATATTAATCAGAATGAACGAGGAAACCAAAAGATGAGTATAACAATCATTGAACAGCTAATATGCACATGAATTATAAATCTAGTATGGTTAGCTTCATTATTTCCTTTTTAAATATCTTAACGTCATGTATAATTCGTAAATGAATAGGTAGAATGTTGAACAGTTTTGATGCATCATATAATGGGCTATTTCGAACAATTATGTATCCATGGTGAATGAAAATGTTTAAAAAAGATATGCAGGATTTGAAAATGTTCATCTTTGTTGACAAATTTGCTAAAATAGCAGAAATATCAAAAAACAAGTGTGCCTTATGTCTGCATATATTTCAAGTTCATACTTCTAGTAATCTAAATCCTGATATCCACATGGACAGGAGTTAATTTCATTAATTGTTTGTCCCTAGTTTGATTTATAACATTTCATTCACCATGGATACATAAATATGAAATATGAAATTTTATGTGAAATTTTTTTTTAGCAAAAACTATTTTAGCAAATTTGTCAACAAAGATGAAAATTTTCAAATCCTGCATATCTTTTTTTTTTCTGTAGATTTTTGCATAGAAAATGAGAAGTGAACATTATGTTTTAATCTGCGAATTTGGAGAAGAAAGTGAAAAGAGGAACCAGATTTCCTGCATGACTTTAACTTGACTTGGATTTTGTGAGGCATCGCATTTCCGATGTGACAGTTAACAAAATGCTTAGTGTTTCGGATGTGACACTCTTGTTAACAACAATTCTTCATATAAAGAGAAAAGAGGTATTCAACTAAATGTTACTATTTTGATTTCAAACCATGACACAGGTAACAGCAACAATCCTGATGAGTTCTTTTTTAACAGCAAGCAGCAAGAAACTTGTACGTGAATGTTGATTCTGCATGTCTACTATTTAATATTTCTTGGAAATTTTCACCTGTAAACAGACAAACTTAGAAACAAACTCCTTTTAATATTTGGTGTACATTTTGAGATAAAAAAGCAAAAATAAGAAGGAATTTGATACTTCACTACCTGTTCCCTATTGTGTTTTCAATGGCTACGCGCGAAAACAACAAGAAGTTTACCTACCCAACGCTAGGGGCGCCCTTCCCCATGTACGAAATTCAGCGTTTCATCGATCGCTGTACAAAACCGGCGCAGTGTCCAGTCTTCCCCTTGTAGTGTCTTTGACAGCACTATGCAGTTAACCGCTTGACTTGTAGCTATAGGGTGCGTCTCATTCTAGCTCTCGGCTGGTGAATCGAACATAGTGGCAGTTTGGGCGAGGATTTCAGGAAAATTTGACACACTAAGTTTTACGTCTACATCTTTAGAAGATAACAATGGTAAGTTTCAAGTTAAGTAACACACTGCCAGGTTGATTGTAGCTACATTTAGCTCCAAAGGATATGTGTATATTATTTTCGTGTATGCAACGCCCGCAGTGTTAGGGATATGGAGTTGTATTAATAGTCTAAGTGAAATTAAATGAAATGACTGCTAGAGCCATATTGCCCTCCCACTAGACTGCTAGAACCATATTGCCCTCTCACTAGACTGCTATAACCATATTGCCCTCTCACTAGACTGCTATAACCATATTGCCCTCTCACTAGACTGCTAGAACCATATTGCCCTCTCACTAGACTGCTAGAACCATATTGCCCTCTCACTAGACTGCTATAACCATATTGCCCTCTCACTAGACTGCTATAACCATATTGCCCTCTCACTAGACTGCTATAACCATATTGCCCTCTCACTAGACTGCTAGAACCATAGTGCCCTCTCACTAGACTGCTAGAACCATATTGCCCTCTCACTAGACTGCTAGAACCATATTGCCCTCTCACTAGACGTACTGCTGGAACCATATTGCCCTCTCACTAGACTGCTAGAATCATACTGCCCTCTCTGCAGAACAGTGATACAAAAAACTACAATGAAATGACAGGCTGAATAAAAGGATCTTGCAAGATTTGTGTCTTTGTCTGTGAATATGTGAATTGACTGGTATGTAGTCAATAGCTTGTGTATTGCATTCCAAAGTATAGCAAAGAATGTAGGTAAATTTGTGACTATAAAGAAATATTTAAAGCCAGCTTTGAACTACTTATAAGATTAACAAAACAAAGCCAAACATAAGACCTATGCATGTCAGCATCAAATTGATCAATGCCATGGTGTGAAAAACATCTAGTTTGAGGCTAGAAAGACAGGGGATTTCCCTTTTTTGGACAATGAGGGCAGCGTTGACTTACATGTATTTTACATGGCAAGCGCAAAGGAAGGGGTTACTGCACAGCACTATGCAGTTAACCGCTTGACTTGTAGCTATAGGGTGCGTCTCATTCTAGCTCTCGGCTGGTGAATCGAACATAGTGGCAGTTTGGGCGAGGATTTCAGGAAAATTGTACACACTAAGTTTTACGTCTACATCTTTAGAAGATAACAATGGTAAGTTTCAAGTTAAGTAACACACTGCCAGGTTGATTGTAGCTACATTTAGCTCCAAAGGATATGTGTATATTAATTTCGTGTATGCAACGCGCGCAGTGTTAGGGATATGGAGTTGTATTAATAGTCTAAGTGAAATGAAATGAAATTAAATTAAATTAAATTAAATGAAATAAAATAAAATTGATTTATTGTCAATAATAATCAGTTCAATATTTACAATTTACAATAGTCATAGTACAGATTAATGCAACATCTTGAATTAACAATACAGTAAAACGAATTGACAAAAGGGGCTAACAAAATAGCACAGTGCTAATCGGGATAGTCCCGAAAATAGTGAATTACACAAACAAAATACATGTATTGTTTGAAATATTAATATTTAATCATGGGTTTCATGATATGTCTTGATAGAGGTATCCTTCCAGTACATTTAGGTACCATTTTCATTTGATCCTCTGCACGCATGACTGAACATCAGACAATATTTAGAAGACTGCCAGATCTCACTTGCGCAAAGTTACTGGGTGAGGAATAAAACAGTGCTTTAGACAAAGACAGTCAGACAGACTGACACACACACACACACACACACACACACACACACACACACACACACACACACACACACACACACACACACACACACACGCACACACACACACACACACACAGCACACACGGTAACAACTGTTTCATAATTTCCCCTTTTCTGATTAAGCATTGATTTGTATCAATATCGCTGAATGTTTAAGTGGCAATTCCCCGACAATTTTTCCCCTTAAAACACATTCACTACCACCATCATATCATCATCATTGTCATCATCGTGTGCGTGTGTGTGTGTGTGTGTGTGTGTGTGTTTATGTCTGTCTGGTTGTCTTTGTTCAAAACACTGTTTTATTCCTCACCCAGCCACTTGGCGCAAGTGAGATATGGCAGTCTTCTAAAGATTGTCTGATGTTCATTCATGCGTGCAGAGATTCAAATGAAAATGGTATCTAAATGTACTGAGAGGATACCTCTTTCAAGACATATCATGAAACCCATGATTAAATATTCATATTTCAGACAATACAACTTTACAAAAGTGGGACATTTTTTCTGACTCACTCTGTATACATAAATTTAATTTGTATAAATTAAACAGGTCAATTAATATATATACGTATACTTCTATATATATATACAATATTTATAATAATAATAAATAGGCAAATATAAATAGATGTATACTTATTTAACTATACTCGCTACAAATATACTGTTTTAGTGCTTGGCAAAAGTTGTTTCGTGTATTTTTTTCTTTTAAATTAATCGGTAGTTGGTTCCACAAATGTGGTCCTGAATATGATATAGATTGTTTTCCAACGTTTGATTTAATTTTGATAACGTTTATATTACATTTCCTTTTATTCCGCGTTTCATACGGATGATCAATAAATGAGAAGTAATCAATGAATCTATGAGGTAGATTATCATTTCTCAAATCATGCATGAATACGCAAATCATATAACGGTATTGCTTTAAAATGTCTAACAATTTTAATTCAAGAAATAGTGGACCCGATGGATGTCTATAATCTTTAAACGCTAAGACCCGTGCGATTTGTTTCTGAAGAATCAACACAGAATTCAGATTTGTTTTATTTGCTGTACCCCAAACCTCTAGACCATAGGTTATAAGTGGAAGAATGAATGCATTATAAAGCATAACCAAAAATTTTCTCGAAACAAAAAGTCTTATTCTATATAAAATTCCTATTTTGTACTGACTGTATTGCACACATCATTTAAATGTCTCTTCCAAGTTAAACTTTTATCAATAATGATGCCAAGAAACGATGTTGAAATTTGAATCCACATATTCTAGAATGTTTTCATAACAGCTGACCCGATATTACGAAATGGGTCTTCGTTTTATTTAGTTTTGTTCACATTGATTGTCAATTTATTGGCATTGCACCATTAATATCCTTCATATTCATGCAGACTTTTGTCAAATCAACGTGTCTTTCATCTGGATTAAACGTATGGAATAAATTAGAGTCATCTGCAAATAATCTAAAATTAAAATATTTTGACGAGTTAGGCAAATCATTAATATATATATATATAAGAAATAGAGTCGGTCCCAGAACAGACCCCTGAGCAACACCGCATGACAGTGATTCATTAACAGACTGTGCACCATCGTAATTAACAAACTGTTGTCTATTGGTCAAAAAATCGTTAAACCAATCAAGTGGCACACCTCGAATTCCGTAATGCTCTATTTTTGTAAAAAGAATAGAATGGTCAATGGTGTCAAATGCTTTGGCAAAACCAATAAATACACCAACTGTCATACGCCCTTCATCAGTATATTTTGTAATTTGATTAATCAGATTTATCAGTAAGAGTTTAGTACTATAACCATGTCTAAAACCATACTGATGTTCATAGAATAATAGTTGTTTTCCAAACATTTTAATAAACGACCATTAACTATTTTTTCATATACTTTACTAATTATTGGTAAAATAGAGATGGGTCTATAATTACCTGGTAATTTCCTATCTCCCTTTTTAAATATCGGTACTACTCTTGCCACTTTAAGTTTGTTTGGAAATATACCTGTTGTTAATGACAAGTTTAACATAATGTGCAAGTGGTTCACAAACAAAATCCTTTGCATCTGTTAACAAACGTACTGACAAATCATCATATCCACATGCCTTTTTAGATTCAAGAGTATTAATCACATTCTTTACTTCTAGACTTGTGACTGGAAGGAAAAAGAAAGATTTTTCATGACGATGACCTAAATAGTCATTGTATTTTGTATTCGTATCGACAATTTTACTTGCAAGATTTATACCAATATTAGCAAAGAAATCATTAAAATTATTAGCTATTTCAAATGAAGTAGTTACATTCATACTCGTACCATTAGTTTCTTTTCTTACAAGTGTTTGAATTTTAGTGGCATTTTGTGTAGTACTTTTCTTATATAATAATTCATTTATATGGTTCCAAGTCTTTTTCGAATTATTTTTATCCCTTTCAAATTGAGTATCATGATGCATTTGCTTTGCTTTTCTTAAAACTGTTGTTAATATGTTTCTATATGTTTCATAGCTTAAAGATGAATGAATGTAAGTTCCCACTCCGCCTCCTCTTTGGTTCGTTCTAGATTGATATTCAAAATTATAACCTAAAATTGAATATTCGTCCGCTTCTCTTATATTCCAAATTTCTGACATTGCTCTAATATCAAAATGAGAATGAAATTAATATTCAAAAAGATGTTTTAAAGCATCAAAATTTCGGTTCAAATATCTTACATTGACATGTGAAATAGAAAGTGACGATTGCATAGTTGTTTCTATGATACATGAAAATCGGCTGGAGAAAATAACAAAGCGTTTATATTAAATGGATCATTATCAATATCAATATCAACATTTAAATCATTAGTTGATTTCATCAAGTTGAACTCAAATCTTTTACAATTATTATGGAAAGCCATTCATAGTCTTGGAATAAAAATATATTCAAAAGCCCAAAAAAGAAGGATTTGTGAATTTCAAATCGAATTAATAAGAATCATTTCAAGGCTACATTTTTTTCTCAAAATTACTTCCTTTTCCAAAGAACTGCCTCCATAATTTTACAAAGAAAGCCTGAAAGTAACTCGCAGCTTTCCATTAGAGAAAAGTTCAACTTTGAATCTTCGTATAGAACACCCCGATATGGGGCCGAAAGGGAAAGTTGAGTTCTGGTAAAGAGAGCACAGTTTTGGTCAAACTCGATTTTAGTAACCAAAACCTGCACCATTTCATTACGAAATAATAGTTATAACTCCACCATGTTCAAAAAGAGTACAAAATTACAAATGACTAAGTAAAATGCCTGTTATCATTCAAAAAGAGCCGATAAAACTCAAGAGGGCGCTCTTTAAACACTCATCGGTTTCAACCATCTCAAATAAAATACTGTGCATGTGATATCAAGGATTTATCAGCTATCAAAGTCCGGTTTTTTTTTGTTTTACTCGCACTGTATTATATAGCCTATAATATATGCTTCGAGTGTTTTTTCCCCGATTTTTCTGCATGATCGGATCGTGATGGAATGCCGATCCGATGATCGCTTATCATTAGAGCTAAATATAGTAGCCCTTGAAATTCGAAAAAAGAGCCTTGGAAATTTGTAGCCCACAAAAACTTCCATAAAATTAGATAGGGACCCCCGAATAATTGTTTTTTCCTGTGTACCACCCAAAGATCTACTAGTCTATTGCCTATTTATATTAGTGCGTCAATTATTTGGTTTCTTCGTGAAAAATATATCAAATCATAACACGCTTCCCAGATACAGTTAATCTTAAGCCCGAATTTCCTATCTAGGTATGCACCAGATTGCACAATTTCAAGTCCAAAAATGCAAAACCTCCCTACCGTGGGAGGGGGGACACCCCCCTCCCACACCCTCCCTCCGCTCAGTCGCTTCGCTCCCTCGCAATGTCTCACTCTCATATCTGGCTCAAAGTTGGCAACCAGAGTGTGGTTGGGCATAAGCCCCTACACACAAAAATTGTGAGCCCCCTTGGGGTTTTGCCCCCCCCCCCCCCCCCCCCCCCAATCCAAAACTGCTTCCGGCGCGCCTGTATGTAAGAGAAATCTCCAAACTCTTATAAAATATTATCAAACTTGAACTAATTTCTTTAAGGAGTTTCCAATACGCATATAAAGTGGCCAAAATGAGTATATTAATACAAGAACAGAGCATAGAATCCCGGGGGGGGGGGGGGGGTCTGTCCTCATTGAAAGGGGGGTATCATGCGTGACCAAGAAAACGAGTAATTAGGGTGGTTTTTCACGATCAGGCGAGATACTCGAGTATCTCGTTTAGGGTCTCAAAATCACCCAAAATAGGAAATAGGGTATCTATTTTAGGCTGATGAATTACTCGTTTAGGGTATCAAAAAGATGAATTACTCGTTTAGGGTCTCAAAAACTCAGCTTACTTGCTTAGGGTATCAACAATAGTTATAACTTGCTTTTAATAGGGGTTTACAACAAAAAAAGATTACTTGCTTATAGGGTATCAAAAATACTTGCTTAGGGGTTTGCACAAAATTGATTACTTGCTTAGGGTATCAAAATACTTGCTTAGGGGTTTACACAAAATTGATTACTTGCTTAGGGTATCAAATTACCGATAATCATACTTGCTTAGGGTGTATTTTTTGCACCACGCAAATACTCGTTTAGGGTGCTTTTGGCAAGTCCTTGGTCACGCATGATACCCCCCTTTCTATGAGGACAGACCCCCCGGGCATAGAATAAACATAAAGCAATCAGCGAACGGTTTTAAATGCATGCATTTGAGAAAAATATAACACTTATTTATGTTCTTAGTGTCATTATTACATTACGCTTAAGGGCTATGAAAACGTATTCTTGCGCCAACACCGTCAGTTATTAATCCTTCAAGTTTGTTTCCTTATATCATAGCCTGGGAGATTGTGCATATATTATTCTGCATTATGCAAATCATAGTTGTCATTATGAGTGCTTAAGTCCTTCATGTTAGCTGAACTTGGAAAAGAGTTTCCGTTTTATTGGCTTCTGGTTTAACTTGTTTAAACCCTTCACAAATATTTCCGCAATTCAAGTTTGAGCGTTCATTACTCTCTTGCCCTATAATATGTTTACATGAATATAATATCGGGCCTGTTTATTCCAGCTTTGTAATACACTACGCTCCATTTGTGATGTACATAGAACGTGCATTGCGCCTGAATATGGTGCAAAGTCCAGATTGAAACGTTGCAAAGTGCATTGATATTACGGTGTTTTCGCAACCTCAATGCGGACGGAGAATCCTGTTGTTCGTGTGCAATCCGAGAATTTCATAACATTAAATTAAAGTGGACTTCCACACGATTTCAAGCTTGTAATGATTGAAAGACAGATATTCCAGGTCAATAAACACAATTTTGTATGAAAACAAGTATGATGTTGGATTCTTATAATTGGCTTTGAAATTCTAATGACACAAATTCGCGAGCAAGCTTGTTCTATCCCACAATGCACCAATTCGTGACGTGCGACCTTCATTATGCGCCTATGTTTTTACACTGCAGCGAATGTGATCTTTTGATCGGACCAATACAATGCTCGATCATGAATAGTTTAGTCCACGATGCGCCACTCAACCGTGCCTTTGAGCATTACTGCATTGTTGAACCGTTTGAAAATACTTGCTTGCCCGAAATTGTAAGACGTTTGGGTTTCATTGGAATTTGAATAGACACAAAGTTCTGTAAACGTGGTTATTGAATTTGCTGGCTCTGCATGACCGGCTATTTTGAATGACACATGCAGTGATCACAATGCAGTGACACCGGATTCAAGCCTACTCAAGAAAGAGAGCAAAGTGAGGGTGCTACGTAAGGGTCTCATGATTGTTTGCAGTAAATTTAATTATTTTCTCAGAGTTAATGACATTAGAAAAATCTCTTAGAAATCAACCAAAGAGAATCAAATCCTGAAAATATTCAAGCACATCCCTAGATTTATTTCCAATATACTGTATTTTGTTAAAACTCGTCCGGAATTCTCCTTTAACAGCGGGCCGACCGTTCTTGGGTTGAAATTTGCGACGGACTTACGTCGGTTATTATGCGACCGCACGATACAGCTATTTGGTCAACAACTAATCAGCGCGCTTGTAGCGAGGTGAACATTCATCACAATCGCTCGCACGAGTAGTGCGCTGCCAGCTGAAACAGTTTGCGCCCCTCGTGCGCACATAGTACATAGACAATGCATATGTTGGCGTGTCAACAATACAAGCCAGCCATGCGTTGTCTATACAGTGGTGACTTCATGCAGTCTACGAACGTACGTCTGCGTTCACCGAATTAGCGAAACTCCTAGAGAGTTGGTTGAGCGCTGCGGACGGGGCAGTAGATCGCTTTCTGCGTCGTTGAAAGCTCCGTATGTCGCTGAGCGAAAACACCATTATTGTGTAATCACCACAACACCATTTTCCTAACAAAAGGAAATGTATTGTGCAGAATTTCACTTTTGACATGGCTCCATAATCAGGTCTACTGCACATTCTGAACAACTTAATCAAGGTAAAAACGGTATAAATGTAAATGGGAATAAACAGGCTTGTCAAACTTAATAACATATATTCGAATAGGATCATGCAATAACAAAATATCAACGCTCAAACTTGAATACAGTAGTGGAATCACAGTTTTCTCCTTACAGGTACACTCGAGTATTGGTACTTCCCGAAATGCCCCGTGACACTACATTGGTTGGTTTTAATTCCATTTGAGAGTTCCTTGAATAAAACATGTGAAATGAAATGAGAATCATTCCCTTTCAAATGCTCTCATAGTTGAATTATATTCATAAGTCTACTGAGCAGGGGACATTTTGACTTTTTTAGAAAATATACAAATTGCATATAGACTACTTTGAAAACAAATCTTAATAGGATTTAAATAGTTGGTGATGATATCTCTACTGAATCATTATTTTAACAACACATCAAATGCACAATTTTGTATGAACAAAAATGGCTAAAACCAAAATATTTTTTTTAGAGAGCGCCCTCTTCAGATGTAACGGCTATTTTTGTTAATGATAACAGGGTTTTTACTTAGTCGTTTGTAATCGTGTATAACTTTCGAGCATGGTGGAGTTATAACTATTAATTTGTACCGTAATGTAAAGTTAAGTTTGACCAATACTCAACTATTCCTTTAACGATTGCCAATTAAATATTAATTATGCATCACCTTTTCCTTTCTTACTATTGAGTATATTTCGGGACCCTCTCTGCCTAGTGCATTCTTCAAAATCTTCCGCATTGCCACTTATGATTTTGAAATATGACATATTAGAGTCAGGGGGGGGGGGGGCACTCGAATTATTTTTTTGACGCGGGTTTGCCGCACGGAACTCTGAAATGGGGGTCTTAAGAGCTGACTACAAGTAAACAAATATAGGGTCTTTGGAGCTACAAAAAAAAACTGAAACGGGAGTTAAAGCGAACCAAAATGATAGCATTTCATCTATGCTACTTCGTTTGCGGCACCGAGAGCTTTAATTTGATATACAAATTACAAAAAATGGCCCACTGATGGGGCTACACCAATCTCGCAAAGAGACGACACAATTTTTTTTTTGCGGCGTCCCGTACTAACATGGAAACTGCCATGTTTACATTTTTGTGCAGGCCCCCAGCAAAGATGTGACGTTTTTTTGGACTTCAACGCTAAAATTCCATTCATGATCATGCTGAAAGAAGAGACAATTTTGTCTTTGTTGAATCACAGGCCACAACAAAAAGTATATATATAAAAAGAGAAGATATTAACCAACGACCATTTGAAACGGGGAAGTGTGGAAATGTGACTAAATGTGGTTATTTAGACAATATACCATAGCTTTTTGACAGAGTTGTCAGAGGTTGCCATGGTAACAATTGTTTTGGCGTAAGCGTGAACGTGCACACTGCTGTGTGCTGTTCGATTTTCTCTAGCATGCCCCCAAAACAGCTGCGAAGATGCCGAACTACGTACCAAACATCCCTTTTCTTTGATTTGGAAAGGGGTGTCATTCCTCTTTGTCGTACAAAACAAAGGCATGTACAGTGAATTAATTGCCTAGACCCGTATTTCTATAGTTACCAGGTTACAGTTTTAAGAAATGCAAGTTTGTCATTTACCCCACTATTTCACCTAAACAATTGAGCTGTAGTATCGAGATGGCATTGTTTCCCTCTCTGAAGCCAATTTAGTTGCTTTTATACCCCCGTCACATATAGCTACGCTCTCGCGCCGCTCCTAATCCCCATAATCCCCATTCATAAATTTGGCAGTGGGAGGCGAAGCATTGTCCGAACGAGGATTAAATGACGAATGAATGGGAGGATTATCGCACATAGGTGAAAGGATATCCTCTCATGCATGGACATACAATGGCTCCCTAAACAAAAGAGCAGAACGCCAAAGACTCACGACCGCTTTCGACATGTCCAAAGCTTAAAAAGTGGTCGTGGGTCGGTCGTGGGTCTTTTGCCGACCTACTGTTTTGTTCAGGGAGCCATTGTATGTCCATGCATGAGAGGCTATCCTTTCACCTATGTGCGATAATCCTCCCATTCATTCGTCATTTAATCATCGTTCGGACAATGCCTCGCCTCCCACTGCCAAATTTATGAATGGGGATTAGGAGCGTAGCAATTTTATGAATGGGGATTAGGAGCGGCGCGAGGTCGGCGCTATATGTGACGGGGGTATTACAGTGATTCATATCAGAATAATAAATGCTCGTGGTCTAGATTATGCTTCGGTAATAAATGCACGACTTTTTGTATCATTATTATCTATATATACCATGATATTTCTAAGTATAACTATTGAATTAAAAGTAGCAAAAATATTACAATTATGGAGGATTGCGAACGCGTACGCGCTCGTTGATATCATTCAAGTCAAATGTCGTATGAACACCCTCGTTCTGACTAGAAAATATGTACTATCATGTTTTAACATGTTTTCGAAGGAGAAAAGACTAAAACACATACTAAATAATTTGATTCAAAATGATAAACTATAAGCAGTGCAATGTATTTTTGTTCGCTCCGATTTTTCATAAAAATACGTTATTAAACTAATAGTTAAAATCGCATTTGGTTAGACCAATCAACGTCAGTCCAAAAAAACGTCACGTTTCGGCGGCAAACAAAAATCATGGCGCCACTCAGAGCAGCCATAAAGAGCCTGCGATAGCAAAACAGAAACTATGCCCACTCTTCATAAGAATTCATGGAACAGGTGATTCAGGGACATTTGTGATGTGTGAAAATAGGTCTCACTACACAGTTTGCTTTATCTTATGCGTTTTGGTTCGCTTTAACCCTAAAAAGGCCGGGCTATTTGAGGTCTTCAGCAGGCCGGGGGGGGGGCCATTATGCCCCCCCCCCCCCCCCTAAGATCTCGGCCGCGGAGCGGCCGATCGCCGTGAACATTTGCACGCATGATAAGTGAAGTGTATAGAATACAATGGTAATTTTAATTTTTTTTGTATTCCTTTATTTGCATATTTATGGTAATTTATGCAAATAAGGTCATACAATTCATATTTTTACCCATAAATCATATATTCTTCATAATTAAACATTGGTTTTCACTACATATATTCTTTAGAGCATTTGGAATAATAATGCGACAAAATTTTTTGGAAGAGCCAGGTTCTTCCTTAGGTTTTATATTGTTTTTATAATTTCTTATGTATTTCTTTGTTTTTTAAACTTATGTATTTTATTGTTTTTGTTGTTTATTTTATTTCTAACTATAATTCATCTATTTTGAACCCCAAAACAAACATATAAAATGTAAACAAGACCAAATAACCAATGATATACTTCCTTTTACAAAAGCTCATATTTGCGCAGCGCTAAAAGCTCATTTCTTTCATCTCTTTGCTTATTTTGCTCATCACTCACAAACTTTGACAACTCCTCGCCACTCTTCCCTAACTCCTTGCCAGCTTCAATCAATTTTGCAAGATCCATCATTTAGGATCGACTATAACATTTTCAAATCAAAACCAATTTTCTTGACCAACAAATTCACTGTTCGACGGTTCCCCATGTGACGGTAAATGGCACGTTTGATTCCCGGACCAGCCCCCAGAAAATGTCACACGGGGAGGCTAAATAATGCTACAAGTTTCACACGTGCCATTTACAATATCAAACTACAGTTTATTAATATATTTCAATAACCAATATCTCTCCAACAAAATATTATCTTTAAGCAATCGCTTAATGCACTTGTACAAATCCAGCACATAAATACACCCTACTTCATGTGCACATATACTCCTGTCAAAAAGGCACTCAAAGGGATCCCCCTTATTTATATTCCAATATTCCAAAGACTTAACACAAAGTCAACTTATTTGCTCACTACTCAAATAGTACCAAAATAATCAACATAATATTTTACATTTCATATAACTGCCCATGACGATCCTGCCTTGATCAAACGTCATGCTCAACCAATACACTACCCAAATCTAGTTCCACCCTCGACTTCTTAGTCTATAAACACCAACTAAAACCCGCGCGCAAAGGGCCCTGTTAAATTCAACATCACGTTCAAGACTGTAAGCTTCTAAATCACACAAACCAGCACCTCATCTCAAACCCCAAACACAATTATCATCATCAACAAACTACTTTATAATCTAAGCAATTACAACACCTTTAACAATTCACAATATATCAACCAGCAATAAAGTCTCAATGTAAGTGTCTACTGCATTATTTGTTATAGTCCTCCTCCAAACTCCATGCTTCCTTCGAGGTGAAGTTAATATAAATGTTTGTTCTTTCTCCTACAAAAGTTGTTTGCTCGCTTCTTACTCTCCACTTCAAAGGTAACTAAAATGAAGGCCAGTGGAATTCACCACTGAACCCACTGCTAAAAGTACATCACCGATACAGGTAGAAGGGAATCTGGTCCTCTCCTCCTTCACTGCTGTGTACTCCCACGCCGCGCCGACTCTCGCTAAACGCCACTACTAGCCATGGCTCTGGCCTTCCGACGAGGAGCGACCGGACCACGCCCAAGCAGAAACCCCGCACCAACTTTGTGCCATCGATGACTGGGTCATGAGTTGGTCTATAATTCAGATTGGCTTATTAAAAGCTCAAAATAAAAGAAGGGATGCACCTGGATCACATGTATCACTCTAGCTAAAAATCAAACACTGATCAAAATGGTGGCGTCAACTCTGCTGACCGACCATCCTCACTCTTTGAGAATCATGTAGTGTCTGCCCACTGGGAAACAGCACTATATGTCCCTATATCTAACACACCCAAACATTGCCTCACCCCAAAACCTATCAACCAGAAACCCCTTTGATTTCTATCTGGCTAGAAGAATGGGTCAGCTTGCGCAACCTAGCAACACTCATTCACACTCGCATGCCTTACAGTCAGCAATGGCACAATCTCACACGCACACCAAAACCTTCACCTTTGTGCATGTGCGCACAAATAATGATTCATATACATGTATATGCAAATTAAACACTTTCTCAATAAACTCCCAAGTCATTCCTGGTTCGTCTGTCGCCCTCTCTCATCGGTACCTTGGATAAAAAGGAATACTAAAGTAATGTAAAGGAAACAAAAATAAAAATAACAATAAATGCATTTTCATTGTGACAACTCAAACGAAAAAAGTCACCAAGCAGCGGCGCGTCATCTTACAGCGTTTTGGAGCAATAAAACAAATTGCGGAGGGGGGCATTATGCCCCCCCCCCCCCCCGGCCTTATTAGGGTTAAGGGGTCTACGGAGCAGACTAAAACTACAAAATACATAGACTTGGAGCTACCAAAGACCTACGGAAACCCTACAAAAAAAGGCTCAAATGGCGGTCCAAGGAGCTGACTAGAAGGAGAATAATTGACTTAGTGCTACTCAACTACCTAGCCAAGTCATTACGGGGTCTATTCAGTTTGACCAAAACTGTACTCGCTATCCTTCAAAAGTGTTTTGTATTTGTTTTGCCAAAGTGCTATTAACCAAGTGCAATATATGCACACAATGTCCGTTGACTTTAGGTGCCATTCGGTTAAAAATTAATTTGAGTTTACGGTTTCTGGCAGTATGTAACATAATGAAATACAGACCTAAAAATTTTAAATATCGCACTACCTGAAAAGCTGATTTTTATTTAAAATGGCCGCCATTATCACAAAAATTACAACTGTTGGATGTATAATAACAGAATTATAATGGCACTTTTGAGAAAATGGCGGTCATTTTGGATATCATCTTGGATTCTCGTGGCTTCTAATTACTGAATTGCGCTATCACTATTCGCGATGAACTGCTTGACCCTCGAAACGTGGGGGTAGACATCAAAATTACATCTGTGGGATGAATAATATAAGTTACTATATGTTACTAAACTGGGCTCCAAAAGAAACTTATCACTTTTTCAGAGCGACGCTCACTAAAATCCATAGCATCAAATTGATTCATATTTAGACACAGGTAAGCTATCATTCTCCTTATGAAACATATCTGAAAATTTTAAAGTTTGCTTTTGCCAAAAAAGAGAAAAATGCCATGGAATCACTACAGGTCACTTTTCAAAAATCACAGAAACTGCTCGAAGCGAACCTCCACGAAAGGCGGTCTATTCATAACTTTCAATAGCTATTCATTCAACTTCAAAGCGGGTTATGTAACCACTAGACTGGCTACTGTCCTACCGAGGTCTGTGCCCGGAAAGCGAGCAGTTTCTGTGATTTTTGAAAAATGACCTCTTGCGATTTCACCTTATTTTATTCTTGGTTGACTAAAGCAAACATAATTTTTTTTTTATATGAGCTTGCTAAGGAGTATTATAGCTAATCTATGCCCAATTATGATTACTTGTTATGCTTTGGATTTTAATGTGTGACGCTCTGAAAAAGTGATAAGTTTCTTTTGGAGCCCAGTTTATATTATAGTAACATAGCTATGGCAATTTTGAGATAATAGGGGCCATTTTGGTTTCAATTTTGAATAACTTTCCGGAAGTGCGACGTTCTTAATTCTTAGGTATGTATTTTATGATGTTGCATACTGCCAGAAACCGTTAAAAAAACTTCAAACACGTTTTGTATAATTTTAGGCGGGGTTTAACCGGGTAATGACCTGAAATCCGCCATTTTGAACATGATCCCGTCATCAGATTGTTTGTAGCAACCACTTTTTAAAATCTTATATCAAGACAAAGCTTTGCTGACAAAATTAGGCTTTTCTCCACCGTGTCACGATTTTTCCTCTTATGTACTCCACTATATGGAGCGGGGAGAAGCAGACTATACTACTTACTAGTCATTTTGTCATGTTCTTGGCGGGAAAATCGCACGAGTTATAAAATGAGGATGACAACACATGGGGCCAGAAAAGGGGGGGGGGGCAAACATATCGTTTTGCCCCCCATTCATTCCGAAAATGAAGGAGGAAAATGGACCGATATGATGCCAAAGAGGTATACAATTTATCAATCATGTCAATAATGAACCTTCAAAAAAGCTGTGTTTTTTTACTTTGAAAAAGACTGCAAATCTCGTTTTTGCCACGCGCTTCGCGCGCAAAAAGTTTCTCATCAAGATCATTATTTCCCATTGCAATTCTTCATTTCAGTTGCGGGAACTCACATTTCGAAATCTCATGTTTGGCAATGCAATTTCTCAAACGCACATAATGGAAACGGTGTTATAATTAAACCCTCATCTATAGAATTCTGACACAGAAAATAAAATAATATATTTGTTAACTCTGTCTACAAACACTGAACGCAGAGGACATTGGAATATCATTTTTTGTTTAAGTAATTTTAAAGTCGGATAGGCGGAGCTGTAGTGGTAATGTATATTATGGCTGAGAAAAGGCATGCCGTTTGTTTAATTTATGGGTCATTTGGTTGGAAACAAAGAGTAAGAAATTGCAAAAAATCCTTTAAATGTTTTCTGTTGGCTCACTCCCCTAGACCCTATCAATGGCTCTAATACAGGAGCACCTGGACACATCCCATGCAGGGGTCCTCGCTATTGCATTGCCATGTACCCTATATACACCCATAAAAGATCCACTATCTTATACCTTTTAACCATCTTGATAGTGCTAAAATGCAAAATCACAAAATCACAAAATCAGCAACAACGATTGACTTTAATATACAAGTTATGTTATTACTTGTCTAGGAAGAACAAAATACAAAACAAATACTTTAGACCAATCATCACTCTCCTAATAGTGGTGTTTCGATATCCTTTATATTATCCCCTTCCACTAAATATCTTGAGATTTGAGTTACACAGCATCGACATCTCAAGTGTTAAAGGGAACATTTCGATAGTATGAAGATACTTCACATACATTATAATTCTATGATAAAGAGACATGTTTGTATGTTACATCTTTGTATTCCTATAATATACATCAGTACTAAATGGATAAAAACAAAAATGCTTCTGGGGGATCCGCCCTCTAGACCCCCCCCCCCCCCCCCCCCCCCTGCTGGGGTGTCATTAACTTAAACATTATTTCATACTTGTCTGCTTAAAAAGATACATAATGTTTACAAAATTAAAATCTTACATTTGGAAAAGGTACTTATAATATAATATTATAAGTACCTTTTCCAAAAGTAAGATTTTTGGCACAGTTTGAAAATAAAATCATACTAAGCACTGATTTTCAAAAAAAATGTTAGACTTTCATTAAAAAAGAAGCATAATTGTCATGTATGCACAATCATTTTGTTATATAACTTATAAGTCTGAATGAAACAAAAATGTCGTTGCTTATTTAACAGTGAATATATGTGCATGATTAAACATTGGTCAAGCAAAAAAGCTAAGACTCTGCCAGGAGCGGACATAGGAATTGACCATCAACTTCTTATAGCAGACATACGACTCAAGTTGAACAAGATTGTTAAAACTGATCGCAAGGTGCAGATGTTTCACCCGATGAACATTGACAATAAATACAAGATTGAGACAAGGGACCGATTCGAAGCCCTGTTTATCAGAGAAGAAGAGATGACACCAGAATAACTATGGGAAGACAAAAAGGGTTATGACAACGCATGCCAAGAAGTACATCCCCATTAAGAAGAAAAGAAGACCATCTCCGTGGCTTTCTCAATAAACAACAGATCTTACTGATGAACGACGTCTAGTCAAAGAGGCTGGACTTCAACACAGCAAGATGTACAGTACACTGTCCAATGAGATCCAAGCTGCTAGCAAGGAGAGACAAGAACACTCATCTGAACCAGTTCTGCGAGGAAATAGAGGAGTTAAGTTCTAATAATAATAGCAGAAGTCTCTTCAAATCTGTTAAAGACCTCACGAACAGAAGTACGACTAGACTGGCAGTTGCCAAAGATGGAAACGGTAAAATTCTTACTGAAGATGAAGAGATCAAGGAGAGTTGGAGAATATACTGTGAGACGCTCTATGCTTTAAGAGAGGATAAAGCAAGTGTTGAAATAAACACTCATGAAGCTGAGCCCGATATTCTCTATAGTGAAGTTGTGAATGCCATCAAACATTTGAAGACGAACAAGGCACCTGGCATTGACGAGATTCCGGGTTAGCTGCTGAAGAACCTAGATGAAACTGGAATGAAAGTAATATGGCATTTATGTAGGAAGGTTTGGAGCTCCGGGACCTGGCCTGATGATTGGGGGGGGGGGGGGAATCAGTTTTCCTTACCCTACCCAAGAAAGGAGATGCATCAGAATGTAAAAACAACCGAACGATTGCCCTTATCCCACATGCAACATGTGCAAGCAAGATACTGTTGCACATTCTAAATGAAAGACTCCGACAACATCTGGAGAGTGAACTTTCACCCGAACAAGCTGGTTTCCGCAAGGGCAGGGGCACCAGAGATCATATTTCCAACATCCGCCATATTATTGAAAAGTGCAGGGAATGCCGTAGAAAGGCATTTGTTCTGCTTCATAGACTATGCCAAGGCATTTGACTGTGTTAGGTATGGAGCACTTTGGAAAGCACTCATAACTATGGGAGTTCCGGCCCATCTAATATACAACTCATCAAAAGTCTGTTCAATTATCAGCGTGCCCGTGTACGGACTTAAAAAGGCAATACCTCTTGGTTCAGTCTAGGACAAGGAGTACGTCAAGGTTGCATTCTCTCCCTAACACTCTTCAATATGTATGCCGAGTACATCATGAGACAAGTACTCGACGACTGGGATGGGGGAGTTTCTATAGGAAGATGGCGAATTAGCAACCTGAGATATGCTGACGACACTACCCTTCCGGCCACTTATTTGGATGAGCTGACAACAATGCTTCAAAAAGTTAAGATCGAGAGTGAAGCTATGGGTTTTTTCCTGAACGTTGCCAAGACTAAGCTGATGGTAATTGGAGAAGAACAGCCAACAGAGGGCCTGAATATCGATGGACAGGAAGTTGGAAAAGTCAGTCAGTTTAATTTTCTAGGAGCATTGATTACACAGGAAGAGGTGAGAAGGCGATTAGCCATGGCAAGATCGACAATGTTGAAGCTAACCAAGATTTGGAGAGACAGGGGAATTACAAAAAAATACAAAAACACGCTTGGTCTGATCACTAGTCTTCCCAATTGCGACATATGGCTGTGAAACCCGGTCGCTGACCAAGGCTGACTGCAGCAGGATCAACGCATTTGAACTGTGGTGTTGGCGGAGGATGCTGAGGATACCCTGGACTGCCAGAATGACTAATGAGAGTGTCCTTTAGGACATTGGAACAGGCCCCAGACTTATGGACAACATCAATCAACAGGCCCTCAGCTACTTCGGTCACATTGCAAGGCGACAAGGAGACTGTATCGAGAAGGTAATCCTTCAAGGGAAAATTGAAGGATCACGCAGACCTGGGAGACCGAAAACCCGCTGGATTAAACGCATAAAATCCTTGGTTGGACAGCCGATAGCATCCCTGTACCGAGCCCCAGAAGATAGTCGCAGGTGGCGCATAATCACGAAAGTCACGACCTGTCAGCCATGACGGAACCGTACCAAGAGAGATATGTGCATGTAAAGTGCATACTACTTGTCTTATTTTAAGGATGAACTACGGTAAATGAAAAAGAAAACAAAATGAATATTGAAAAACAGTTCCAGATCTTCTGCAGACTTTGATACAACTTTGACAGCAACTTTGATACATGTATGTAGTTACAACATGTATGTAGTTACAACATGTATGTAGTTACGACATGTATGTAGTTACATGTATGTAGTTATAACATGTATGTAGTTACAACTTTGACAGCAACTTTGATACATGTATGTAGTTACTAAACTCTGAACATTAACCCCATTGTGGCTGCAAGATAGCTTATAACACACAGAAAGAATCAGTATTTATTCAAGTTCAAGTTCAATTTATTCAACCAAATCATTAAAAATCAAATACAAAGTTTATACATGAATGCTGTTGTACAATGAAAAAAATATAATGAATGGTTAGGGACACCTAGGAAGCAAAGCTTGTTATAGGGCCCTTTCACATATCAATACATAACAATATATTACATACACATTATTAGTTTTTCTTATTCCTTTATTTCAATCCTGTGCAGGCTCTTGAATCACAGGCGTAGTGGCAGAAGCACTACTCAGAAGAGCAAGTCCACCATGAACAGGAACTGCTTTAGGAGAGCGCCACACGCGAGGCTGACCACACCGAGAGGTTGGCCGAGCTGTAGTTTAGAGGTCAATTAAAGTTTAGAATTCAGATCAATATTTTAAAACTTTTCTTATTCCTTTCTGTTAATCCTGTGCAGGCTCTTGAATCACAGGCACAGTGGCAGAAGCGCTACCCGGAACAGGAAGTCGTCCATGAACAGAACCTGCTGCAGGAGAGTGTCACATGCGAAGCTGACGTCACCGAGAGGCTGTCCGATCTAGAGATAGAGGGGAGGGGAATGCGCCAGGAGGTCTCCAGGCTCCGAGTGGAGAATGAGCGGCTTCACTCCCGCCACTCCGATACCTCTGGTGCGGTGGAGACCCTGGAGAAGGAGCAGAATGAGATGAAGGAGGACTTGAGGGAGATCAAGTTCAGAGAGAAGCGGCTCCTGAGGGACTACAGTGAACTGGAGGAGGAGAATATCGCTTTGCAGAAACAGGTAAGTCTGACTGTTTCTTATTATTCTGATTGTTTTATTGCACTAATAAATCACCTTGGAAAACTATAAGCGATTACTTATTTCGTAGATAATAAACTGGTCGGCATTGTATTTATTTACTTTCTTTATTTACCACTCTATGATGTATAGTCATTAAAGGATACCACCACCCAAAATAATATTCTTATAAATGAAAGGTAACATCTTTAGTATTTTATTCCATCAACAAGTTCACAAAAATATGTTTCCATAAAAAAAATATATAATTGGAAAACGCATCACCATTCTAAAGCATGCGTTCGTGGGTCTGCATATACGAGACTATTTTGTCCAGAGCAAACGAATCGCGTGAATAGCATTGGCGCACTCGCAAATGTTTGGCCCGTATGGAACCAGGAAATAGGTGTGTTTCCGTAAGTGGTGGAAATGAATTGCTTTGTTTATGAATTACACAACCCTTTGCAAAATGTTGGGTATCTATTTGATATCACAAAACGGTACCAAAACATATAATTAAATGTTGTTATTTGCCTGGTGGTCCCCTTTAAATAGAGAGGAAAAAAAACATATTAGACTTGCTGGTCGTGATAGATTATATATGTAACCTGGTAGCAGTGGCGTAATGAGCAAAAACTTTTTTGGGCCAAAACCAAATCTGCATCACAGACGGATATTGCGAGGGAACGAAGCGACCAAGCCCGAAGGAGCAAAGCGACTGAGCGGGGGAGGGTGTGGGAGTGTGGGGTGTCCCCCCTCCCACGGTAGGGAGCTTTTGCATTTTTGGACTTTTGGAAACTGTGCAATCTTATGCATACCTAGAAAGGAAATTCTGACTTGACAACATGTACTATAACGTGGGTAAGAGCGTCATGATTCTACCCCGCCCCCTAGACCCCCAGTAAGGCCATCTAACCCAGTCCCCTGTACACACAAGCAGAATTTCTCGCTATGTAAGCTAAAATTTAGCTAACTATATATAACTGACTATAGCTAACTAGTTTACCTATATACATTTTATAAGCATATTATTTAGTTATTTTGATTAAAAATCCAAAAGCTTCCGGGGCTCCGCCCCCTGGACCCCAATTGATATTCCCAATGTACCCCTTTGACTGATTCCATTCCGTGTTTCTTTAGGGTGCTTTCAAGGTACACTTATTAATCGTAACATTTCTAAACTGCTAAATCTCAACAGCTAACGGGGGTTATGCCTCCTGGAACCCGGAAGGAACTATTAGCGGGCCCCTACTCCCAGCCCATCTAAGGATTTCTTACCAAAGTGCTCACAAAGTGTGCGACGTGCAAGCAATGCCCATTGACTTTTCGTGTCATTTGGTTAGGCCTACAAGCACAGTCTACAATATCTACTTGGATATATTATTGTAGGTTACAACATACACTTTAAAGTAGCCAGGCAAACTAAACTCATGTTATCTTCTGTTCATCTCTTTTAGTGTACACATCAACTATTTGTAAACCATTTGACCCAAACATATTTTGTTTATTTTTAGTAATTTTAGTAATTATTTTTCTCCATATTGTGAAGCCCCCACTTCTGAAAACCTCTCCAGAGTAGAATTCTATTGTTGACCTGTTGTGACATCATCAGCCATTCACAACTCAGTTACAAAGCAGTTACCTTCACCCAAGCTGAGTGCCTAATCACAATAGCATCACACGGTTGAATAGAATACCAACTCACACACCTTCAATTTCAATAGCTGTTGCTATGTCAGAAGAAAAGCACTCTCTAAGCTATTGCATGGAGGTATGCAGGGCATGCTTTTGTGTGGATGTTCTTTTTGTACTTTCATCTTTTGTTAATCTCATGGTAGCTTACCAGTGATTAACAGATGATGTCACAACAGGTCAACAATAGAATTTACTCTGCAGGTTTTTTTAGGAGGTGGGGCTTAGCTACAAGAAAAAAAAAATGATAAAATGTTTAAAAATATACAAAACATATTTAGGTCAAACCGTTTACAAATATTGAATGTGTACACTAATACAGATGAACAGAAGTAAACATGCATTTGGTTTGCAGGGCCCCTTTAACCCTAATAAGGCCGGGGGGCCATAATGCCCCCCCCCCCCCCCCCCCTCCCCCGCTCCGCGATTTTTTGTATTGCTCCAAAACGCGGTAAGATGACGCGCCGCTGCTTGGTGACTTTTTTCCTTTGGGTCTTGCGCATATTTTAAAGCAAACATTTTGAAAATCGGACCTACCGTTACGAAGTCACATGACCTTTTGTCTATGCATGTCAGCCCGAAAATCGCTCAATTTCGTGATTTGTGTACAAAGCATATGGAAATATAAGTTTTCGTAAAAGGAGGTATATCATTGGTTATTTGGTCTTGTTTACATTTTATATGGTTGTTTTGGGGTACAAAATAGTTGAATTATAGTTGGAAATAAAATAAACAACAAAAACAATCAAATACATAAGTTAAAAAACAAAGAAATACATAAGAGTTTATAAAAACAATAGAAAACATAAGGAAGAACCTCACTCTTCCAAATTTGTTTGTTGTATTATTATTATTCCAATGCTCTAAATAATATATCTAGTGAAAACCAGAGTTTAATTATGAAGAATATATGATTTATGTGTAAAAATATGAATTGTATGACCTTATTTGCATAAATTACCATAAATATGCAAATTAATGCATTTTTTGAAAAATTAAAATTACCATTGTATTCTATACACTTCACTTATCATGCGTGCAAATTTTCACGCCGATCGGCCGCTCCGCGGCCGAGATCTTAAGGGAGGGGGCCATAATGCCCCGCCCCCCCCCCCCCCTCCCCCGGCCGTAGGAAGACTTCAAATAGCCCGGCCCTTTTTAGGGTTAAGTGAAGTAATATTTAACTGTTAATATACTGTGACTCTGTGAGTGTACTAAACACTCACGGTAATCCTTCTTACTCATATAGTCTTCAATCTGGCTTTTGATTAATTAAAATTTCTTATGACTGTCATTCCCTTGATCATGTGTTTCGAAATATTGTAACTGGTTATTTGATATGCGTAACTCAGCAGTCATCATACCTATTCTTAGGAGGTTTTTTTCTAATTTTGTTTCCTACCCACAGAATTCATGTCTAAAGTCATCCCAGATTGAAAACAGGAGGCTGTCGGAAGAAATCCAGTACCTAAAATCCAACATTGAGGATCTCGTGAGATCAAAAGAGATCTCAGAGAAGCAGATTGAGGATCTGTTCAGTGACCACCAGTCGGAGTCCATGGAGGTCCAGAAGCTGAAACAACAGCTGCAACAGGTTGAGAGCGAGAATAGTGAACTGTCAAAGCATCTTGAGAAGTCTAACTCAGAAATTGAAACCACCCGAGATGCCCTCCAGAGCTTGTCAGATCTCAACATTCCCAGCCCGGATGCAGAAGCAGAGTTTGACCACTCGCAGTTCCAGCATCTAGATGAAACGCATCAGAAGCTGTACAGGCTAGTGCACCTCTACAAAATCCAGGAGAAGAAATATGCTGGTGTGCTTGATAAGAAAAGGGACTTGCAAGATGAGCTGGAGGTCCTCCGCCAGAAAGTGATCGAGGAAGGTGGCAAGGGCGAGCTCCAAAAGGAGTTGGCTCTTCTGAACGAGAGGAATCGTAAGCAGCAGGACACTGTCAAAGACCTGCAGGGTCAGCTCAAGAATGTCCATGACATGGTTGGCGATGCTCATGGCCAGCTGAATCTCACCCAGGATGAGCTTGCAGGAGCCAGTGAGGACATTGCGCAGCTGTACCACCATATATGCATGGTCAATGGGGAACCTCCCAATAGGATTATGCAGGATCATCTGAAAGTCACCAGTCAGAGCAGGAGGGATGGCTTCCAGGCTGAGAGTAGTGGCTGGCTCAAGGAAGTATCGGGAGAAAATGGAAGTGAGGAAGGTGCTTCAGATCAGGGTTCTGATTCTGCCACAAGTAGCCCGTCGAGGAGGGGAGATGACCACCCTAAGCATAATGGAGAAAATGTTTCATGTTCTACGTTGGTTTCTACCGTTCGAGACCAAATCAAGTACCTGAAACGCTCGGTGGAGCAGGCAGTGGAAAAGTCAAGACAGCATAGCACCGATGGCAGTGGTGCTGAAACCAAGGATCTACGAGAAGAGGTAGTCAAGTACAAATCTCTGCTCATGACAAAGCGTGAGCAAGAGGATACCCTCAGAACTGTTCTCAACGCCAACAAGACGACGGCAGAGGTGGCGCTCGCAAACCTGAAGAGCAAGTACGAGCATGAGAAAGCAATAATTGCGGAGACGTCGAGGAAGCAGCAGGATGAACTGAAGAAGCTAAAGGAGGAGGCGGCCAGCTTTGCCAGCCTGCGCGCCATGTTTGCCAAGCGGTGCGACGAGTACGTGGCACAACTGGGTGGCATGCACCGACAGTTGTCCGCGTCAGAAGAGGAGAAGAAGACGCTGAAGGAGGAGGCAGCCAGCTTTGCCAGCATGGACGACATGCACCGACAGTTGGCCGCTTCAGAAGAGGAGAAGAAGACGCTGAAGGAGGAGGCAGCCAGCTTTGTCAGCCTTCGCGCCACGTTCGCCAAGCGGTGCGACGAGTACGTGACACAACTGGATGACATGCACCGACAGTTGTCCTCGTCAGAAGAGGAGAAGAAGACGCTGAACTCGCTGCTTCGGATGGCCATCCAGCAGAAGCTTGCCCTCACCCAGCGCCTGGAGGACCTGGAGTTCCAGAACAGGATGACCAGAGAACTACGGCTGCCGCGCAAGCACAAATCCTCCAAAGTGAGTGACAATCAAATGGCTTGGGTGACTAGTATGGGGCTCCCCGTGCCCCACCACCATATGGGTCCGCCAATGAGACCCCCGATCCTACCCTCCCCCATTAGGTCCATGAGGCCACCTCCACCTCCACCACCACCACACCACCAACACCTCCCTATGAGAATGCCACGCTACCCTTATTCTAACAAACCTCATTTCTTGTAGGAATGGGTCCCAACTATATGTTATCTCTGTCCTTTTCTTTTATTTATCTCTTATATATTTTTTAAAGTTTTGATTACCTCATTATTTTAAGTTTTTTTATAGAGAATTGGAGGCAGGTGTCTATGCTATTGCAAATGTTTGAAGACAGATCAAACCAGAATTGCATTCCTAAAGAAAAATATTTTTCATGCATGGTTTCCTTCATGAGAGTTTTTACAGTGATCTTTTTGTATTCATTTTATGCTGTTTAAAAAAACAATGACATGAATAACTCTCTATGGATCCATTAGATTGATACTGTACAAAAATTTGGAATTGGAATGTACACAAAATATTTACATGGAAGGAATATTTAAACAGTTTCAATCTGCCTCCATTTGTCTCATTAAACAAAATTTGCTCTACATGCGACAGGGAGATTTATATTTTGTAACATAATGATATTTATATATATATATATATATATATATACACACCAAATTATTGCAAGGAGTAATCATAAATGATCGAGAAGGAAGAATAATAATAGGCGTAGCTTATTAAGCAATGTTCCTCCTTTTAATCCGCCAAATGAAAAAATGCACTGGTCGAAAAATTGGTCTCCGCCAGGACTCGAACTTGGGTCTGCGGCTTGGAACGCCGATGCCTTAACCACTAGGCCACGGGGACCGTGTGATTGAAGACAGATCCAGTTCAGGTCATTGGGAAGACAATCTCTCGGCCCTTTGTGCTCAAGTATTCATGGGGAAGGAGTTACGAACAATGCAAGCCGCCTTTACTTCAGCTGGATCACAATAGAGTGATTCAAGTATTAGTTAGAATCATCTCAATCATTTATGATTACTCCTTGCAATTATTTATATAATGGAAGAAACCGAAGCTGTATGTATTAGTTCACTTCTCGCTTATATATATATATATACCAATATAGAAAATTAGATGGCCTCTATTTTGCACAACTCATCATTTAATAATGGACAGATAAATGACCCATGTAATATTTTTACAGAGCCTTTCTTGCCACACAGACTAATTAACTCATCCATGCAATTATCATTATTATACATTATTTGGGTTTGGGGGTTAACTCATCATGACAATCGCAACAATTATTTCGTTTCCACACAATTTATTCAAAAGCGTATATGCATGGTTTATGTCTCACCCCAGTTTACTTATATGTCATGTAATGATGTATGTATCGGTATGTATCTCAAATGTTAAATGCATGCATTCATGCATACAATGGATGTATTTTGGGCATGCCATCATCCCTACATTATATTATATAAAAAGGTAGACCTGTTGTAATTGTGAAATCACTAGCATTCAAAAGTCAGATCAGATTCAAAGAACAACAGATTAAAGAATATTGAACCACGACATATCCAGATACTATATTCACATTTGGAACTGAACTATCCACAAGTTGAAGTACTTTAGCTGGTTTTGGTATTAGCCTGTGACGGAGATAAAGAGGGAGAAGAAGATAAACAAGATGAAGAAGAAGGAGACTAAATATTCCAAAGTTGAAGTAATTTATCACATCTTGGTATAAGCCTGTGACAAAGAGAAAGGAGGAGCCAAAAACAGGATGAAGAAGAAGAAGACTTTTCCGAGGACATCATCACTGATGACGAACCAGGCTAAGAAAGGAGGAGAACGGTGGAAAGAAGAAGGAATATCGGCAAAGAAGAAATTAAATTAAAGGGATAGTTGAGTTTTGGTAAAGAGAGTACAGGTTTGGTCAAACTGAAGTTTAGTAACCAAAACATGCACCATTACATTACAAACTACATTACAAGTAAAAGGCTTGTTATCATTCAAAAAGAGCCGTTAAAACTCAAGTGGGCGCTCTCTAAAAATTAATTGGTTTAAACCATTTAAAATAAGATATTGTGCGAATTATGATGTTTTGTTGAAATAGTGATTAGATAGAGAGATAATTAACAACTATTTAAATATAATTTTTCCCTATTTCTTTTGACTTCAATTCTGATCAATTTCTGAACTATGTTTTGCTTTTTTCTATGAAGCTGTTATTTTCAAGTAAATTGACAATTTTCCAATATATAAGTGCACGCATGTCAGTTACCCAGGAAAGTAGTCCCTCAATGATAATAGGAAAGATATAGAAAACATCATAAGGCGGGGGGGGGGGGGGAATAGGTGCATGGACACTTCCCTGGACCTTGGTTAAACAATAGTTTACTAATCTCTTACCAGTTGTCAGTTTTATAAGTAAATAATTCAACAAGTATACTATGGATTGTAATCATATAAGAAGATAGCTACAAAGTGTAAAATTGGTTTGGTGTGGCCTTGCTGCATACTTGTAGAGTATTCTGAATGGTGTCTTCTGTGTTATATCAATTTATGTTAAATTCTACAATATTTATGTTCTTCTCCCAGAAAACGGAGATCCCGTAATTGCGGATGAGTCTGGATATTTAGATGGGCGTAAGCCGGTTCGTCATGAGGGGCTAGAGAACGGATAGGACGCTGAACCAGAAGGGAGTGGACAAGAGGAAGCCGAACCGGACATTGATGGGGTGGAGAAGAGGCCTCACTGGGCATTAGTGGGATTGGAGGCAACGGCATCGTATGCGAAGGCATCGACGGCGACGAATTCGAGAGCGGAAACTTCGAAGTCGGCCGCGGGTAACTTCGACAGCGATAATACCGAATAGATCGATGCATCAACCAATACTAGTACTCTTTTCTGTACCCTTTCTAAATATTCAACTTGTTTAACCGTGAGACTTCCATTAAATACTGGTACACACTATCTAGGATTGGTCTAACACAACCAATATAAATTTGAAATAAATCGTCTTTTGGGAGATTGTACTGTTTTACCATTCTGGACATAACAATGTTCGATTACATTTCTTCAATATGTCATTATTAATGTGCTTATCGTATTGTCAGTTGGATTGAATGTACACTCCAAGTATTTTAACAGTGTTAACAATTAGTAGTATGGAAACATCAATGCATAGAAGTGTTGGGGTGGTTTTTATAATAGTTTGGCATTTAATATGATTTAATTTCATTTGATTATCATAATTATGAGAAATTTACTTGAGGTATAAAATAAACAAACTTGAGGAAACCTTTATTATCACTATCAATATCATCATCATCCTCATTATCATGAATATCATCATTATCGTCATCATCAACATCATCATTTTCACTATTAATACCAACCAAGTATATACATTATATTATACATTATCCACAGTGTAGATTAGTTATTGTCTGTAAATAATAAAAACATCATAGAGTGAACCTGTCGCAAAAAAAAAAAAAATAGGGTGTGCTTTTAGCGCCGAGTGCATCAGAAACAAAACATATTGCAAATTATCATTGTTTGACGGAAATTCAAACAAAAATGTAGGATTTTAGATCATTAAAGAGTTTTAAGGAACCATGACAAACCTTTTGTTCGTTTCATTGAAATAGTTTATGGTATGAAAAATGTATGTTAATACCAGGGGCGGCGCAACCGGGGGGGGCCGGGGGGTACGGGCCCCCCCCCCCCCTCCCCTCTTTTTTTTTGCAGAAAATATATGTCTATATGTATTTTGTATGATCGGAAAGAAATACAAGAAAAGAAAGAGGGAAGAAGGAGGAGAGGAAGGGGGAAAGAGAGTGTTTATCCACATTTTCATCTGCCTACTGGAAAAATTACAACGCTTGACGAAGTTCCTCTAGCCTTACTCTATAGCATATCATACATGTGCAGCGCCGTATTTGCCCCAATACCGTGCGGACTTCGGGGCCTCCTGTGCTTCGGAGGCTCGATCGAGGGTCGAATATCAGTACTTGCTCCAAACCATTGTAAATTATTTATTTTAACACATAATTAGTTTATGGAGATTCTTTCGGAAACATTTATCAATTCTATTTTGAAGAGACTCCAGACTGTCATATTCCTTACATATGGGGGTTACTGTTACGGACATGACACTACATGTCAATTGTAACTATTTGATACCGTATGGTTATGCGCACTGACTCATCATATCAATAATTTATATTGTTTTAATAATTTTGAGCAGAAGCTCTCACTAGTTATATAACAAACAAACAGTTCCATGATGTGGTCAAAGATTATAGTAATATTTTTTCGCTATTACATTTGAATATTAGAAGCTTAAATAAACATTTTGATGATTTGCAATTATTGTTAGATGTCCCCTCTCAAACACCCCTCTCTATAATTGGTTTGACTGAAACTTGGTTAACTCAAGATGTAGATTCATTACATGCCCTTAATGATTATGAGTTTGTTTATAAAAATAGACAAGATCGATTAGGAGGTGGTGTAGCTATGTATGTATTAAAACGGTATAATTATGTAGTTCATGAAAATATTTCATTAATTAACGATTTAATAGAGTCCCTATTCATTGAAATTATAATACCGGGTCATAAAAATATATTAGTTGGTGTTATTTATCGACCTCCAAATTCTAGTTTAAAAGATTTTTTAATTTATATAACTGACTTAATTAAGAACCCCCTTTTTGAGAATAATGATTGCTTTTTAATGGGAGACTATAATATAAATTTATTGAAACATGCTGATAATAATGTGTCACATGAATTTCTGGAAATATTTTTGTCGGCCTCTTTTCTCCCTCTTGTTTCTAAACCCACTCGTGTTGCAGATTCTTCTGCCACCCTTATTGATGATATTTTTAGTAATGTTATACCTCTCCCGAATTCTTATATTATTCTTTCTGATATTACTGACCATTATCCCATTTTAACCCAATATAATGTAGCCCCAGTGGTAAAAATTGGTGGCCCTCCCCGTTTAATTCGTAAAGTAACACATGATAATGTAGCACGTCTTGGCGCTAGTCTGGATAATACTGATTGGTCTGCTGTGTACGATAATGATGATGTAAATTCATCTTACGATATATTTTTTTATATTTTTAATTGTCAATTAGATATTGATATCCCACAACAAAGAGATAAATCTTGTAATTATAAAACGTCTCCAAGACTCCCATGGATCTCTAAATCTTTATTACGTTCGATAAATAGAAAAAATAACTTGTATTATAAATATAAACTAAAAGGTACTGATAAACTTAAATTAAAATATACTTCTTATAAAAATATACTTATTAAACTCATACGTTTGGAAAAAAGAAGGTATTTTGTTAATCGATTAGAATTATCTAAAAATGACATGCAAAAAACTTGGAAGATTATTAAACAAGGAATGAATTTAAATAAAAATAAATCAAATATAACTAGAATTCGACAGGATAATGTGATTGTTGATGATCCTGGTAATATAAGTAATATTTTTAATATATACTTTTCTTCAATTGGAGAAAATCTTGCTCAAAATATTCCTGCTTCAGATAAACATTTTGTTGATTTTTTAAGTACTCCCAATCCTGATTCGATTTTTTTTGTACCTATTCATAAAAATGAGATTTTGGATATAGTCTCTAATTTAGATAATAAGAAAAGTTCAGGCTACGATGGTGTAAATAACTTTTTATTAAAAGGTATTATTGTTTCTATAGTTGATCCTCTCGTTCATATTTTTAATTTATCTTTATTAAATGGTCAAGTCCCGAATATAATGAAAATTGCTAAGGTCGTCCCCCTCTTTAAGAAAGGAGACAAACTAGATGTTAGTAATTATCGTCCAATTTCTTTGTTGTCCACACTTTCTAAAGTTTTAGAAAAAATTATATATACTCGTACTATTTCTTTTTTTAAGAATAATGATATTTTTTCTAACTTTCAATTTGGATTCAGGGAAAAACATAGCACAATTCATGCTTTATTGTCTTTTGTAGATAAGGTGGCACATGCTATTGATAAATCATTACACACAGTAGGAATTTTCCTTGACTTCTCCAAGGCCTTCGACACGATTAACCACAGTATTTTACTCTATAAACTTTCTCATTATGGTATACGTGGGAAGGCCTTGGAGTGGTTCCGGAGCTATCTTTCTAATAGAAAGCAGTATGTTTCTTTAAATGATGTTAATTCCGAATTTCGTTATGTCACTTGCGGCGTTCCCCAAGGAAGCTTATTGGGTCCACTTTTATTTATTATTTATATAAATGATTTTTGTAAATCATCTGATATATTGTCATTCATACTATTTGCTGATGACACTAATTTATTTTTTTCTCACAGAAATCCACATATTCTAGTAGAAACGATTAATATTGAGTTATTTAAGATTTCCCAGTGGATAAGAGCTAATAAATTATCTTTAAATTTTCAGAAAACTAAATTTATGCTTTTTAGTAAATCAATAGATTCTTTGCCCTCAAATATTGTTTTTGATAATAATGTATTGGAAAATGTGCCTTCTATTAAATTTTTGGGAGTAATTGTTGATAATAAACTTTCATGGAAATGTGACATTGATAGCATTTGTAAAACTATTTCGCGTAATATTGGAGTTATAAAACGGTTAAAAACTTGTCTCCCAATGAATTCTTTGTTTATGTTATACTCATCTTTAATATTGCCGTACTTAAACTATGGCCTTCTTGCTTGGGGGAACACGCATCAATCGTTTTTAGATAGGCTATTATTGTTACAAAAAAGGATTATTCGTATTATTTGTGATTCCACTGCACGCTCCCATACAGACCCTTTATTTGTTAATAATAAATTATTAAAAATTAATGACTTGTACTTATACCAATTAGGTCAATTTATGTATAAATATGATAATAATTCATTACCTTCAGCTTTTGATTTTATGTTTTTTTTAAATCAATCGGTTCATAATTACCCAACTAGACAGTCAAATGAATTTCATTTACCCCTTTTAAGAACTTTATTAGCTCAGAATACGTTTATTTATGATGGTCCTAAATTTTGGAACACTCTTGATATAGGTATGAAAAATGTACCTTCACTTAATTCTTTCAAAAGAAAACTTAAATTATATTTATTACAACGTTATGGTACTAGTTAACTTAATTGTTTGGTAATGAAAAAGGGTCATCGTAAAAAACCTTTCATTATTATTATTGTTGCTTATTCTGGAAATTGCGCCGCTATTTTAATGAAATAATATTTCTTATTCTCTTAATTTGTATGAAATTTTTGTTTTTATTTTATTTTATACATTTTCTTTTAGTCTTGCAGGTCCATACCTTCTCATTCCATACCTTCTCAATCCATTCATATTTTCTATATTTTCATTATCTTTTGTACAGCATCTTCTTGTTCATGTATGCTTCCACACTGCGTCTTATTTGTTCATACATTCATGTTCTCTTCAGTAGTCTCCGTAGGCACAACACTATTTTGAATTCTTATCAAACAGTTTTGTAATAATTAATTTTTTTGTGTAATACTACACTGTATAATATTTGCTATCTTGTTTGTTTGTTTGTTTTTTTTCCTTCTATTATTCACAATTTTTCCGTATTTGATTTTTCGTATTTTTTTCCGTATTTGATACTTTCATTACTTTGTAAAACATTAATTTTTGAGGGATTCCACATTCTACAAGCCATGCTTTTTAGTGGATCCCTCCATTTTCACTTGAAATTTAAACATTCAGCAACATTCGTTTACTTTCTGTTTCCGCTTTTATAATATGATTATTTCTAAATGTCAAAATTGAATTGTACCTTATTTAAAAATCTAAAAATTTCGTAGTATCTTAATTCATTATATTTTAATCAATTATTATATCAACATACATTTTGATTGCCAATGTTTATAATTTATTGTTTATACTTTCACAAATGTTGTTGTGAATTATTCATTGTAAATATATGTACCTTCTTGTTGAAAATGAAATAAAATTGAACATTGAACATTGAATGTATGTTGTTCAAGAATTGCCCTTCTGAGTATTGGTTTCTAGGGTCGGACCCAGTATGTGAAGAAGGATGGGGGAGGTTGAATATGAATCTGGTGTACTTTATGAGCTCTCTCCATTTAACATGTTTAAAGTGGTATAGTTCAGTTTTGGTAGAGAGGGCGCTGCACAACACAATTTTGTTGTGAGGTAATAAACAACTGAGTGTCGAATTTGAAAGAACATGCAATTTTAATGGCAGAATAAACTTTATTTGGTCAAAATGGGTTCAGAAATGGCTGAAATATCAATAAATATATCCAATCGTAATATATTTGGGCCCTAAATTTATTCGATGATTTAAACAAAAAATTAAATGCTTACACTTTTTCTAAAATTTTCAAAACCGGTTTTTGAATAGTTGTTGATGATCTCTCTATTTAATCATTATTTCAACAAAACATCACATGCATAGTTTTATTCGAACAATGGTTGAAACAATGCCTTTTGATAGAGCGCCCTCTTGTGTTTAAATGGCTCTTTTTTAATGATAACAGGCTTTTTATTTAGTCGTTTGTAATTTTGTATACATTTCGACCACGGTGGAGTTATAACTATTAGTTTGTAATTTTATTGTGCAGGTTTTGGTTACTAAAGTTCAGCCTTACCAAAACTGTACTACCCCTTTAACGTCGTAGGATCGCATTGACATTCATTATACAAACGTTGGTATATATGATTGAAATATATGACGAATATCAACGCTATCCCTCCGTATAAAGTTGAGAGGACCTCTCAAGAGCACAGTATCCATACTGCCTCAGAGTAAGATTTTAAGGTACATGTATTTATTTGTCACATCTAATATTACTACTGTATTCTACTCACGTACTATTGTTGTTTGGACAAAACCGCTAGTGTAAGCTTAATGTAAATTTGGTATGAAAAGAAATTGTCACCATTTGTATTGAAATGTAATATTTATTTTGTATAATGTGACTTGTCTATCTTGACTGCACTTGTTTGTGTTTTTGTATACCCCCGCCAAACGAAGTTTGACGGGGGTATATAGGAATCAGCGTGTGGTCGGTCGGGCGGTCGGTCCGTTGCAAATCTTGCGGGAAAAGAATTTGTAAAAGAACAAATGTTATATGGTTTTAATGATCCATTTTAGAAAAGAAAGTCCTGTAATTTAAACTGGCTGAAAAAATATATTCTGTTTTATAATCACACTACTTGTATCTTATTATTGTTTTTTTTTTTATTGATAATGATACATTTTCTTTCTTGAAGTAAAATGAAGGCAGGTTTTCTTATCTTTATGTGGTGAAAGTCATTTTGTCATCTTAATTTAACGTCCATGGTATTGATATTAAACGCTTTAATTATGCATCAAAGATAAATTGGTGTTTGCAATATATTTTTTTCTCAATTTTACCCAAGTTTAAATAGTAAATTTCGTGGTATATGTGATGAAGTTCCGACCTTTCCACAAATTTATACTAAACACAGAGCTCTTTGAACTTGCTTTAGTCTTTATAGTATATTGACGTTACTTTGATGATGTTCATTAAGTATGACGATGATGGTGATAATGATAATTACGATGATCATGATGATGATCATGATGATGGTGGTGATGGTGTTGATGATAGTGATGATGATGCTGATGATGATGATGAGATGATAATAGTGATGATAGTGATGATGATGATGGTGATGACGATAATGATAGTGATGATGATGATGATGATGATGAAGATCATAACTATTTGATTTATATTCCCGTGATTTTTCCGTCAATTTCGCGCAAATAATGACTCGACTGTGTCACTATAACGATTAAAAAAACAAGCCCGTAAAACTGTACTATAATGTTCAAAACCCGGAGCTTCCAGGGACTCCACCCCCTGGACCCCACCCATGAGCTCGGTCGCGCAAGTGCTCAGGTCAGTTGGTCAAGGTTAAAGGGATAGTTGAGTATTGGTATAGAGGGCACTTCACAAAATATTTTTGTGTGAGATAATGAAAAGCTGACTGTCAGATTTGAAAGAACATACAATTCTAATGACAGAATAAACCTTATTTGATCAAAATCGGTGCAGAAACGGCTGAAATATCCATACACATATTATTATTCAAAAAATTCTGCGCCAGGGGATATTTTGACTTTTTAGAAGAAAAAAAAATAAAAATGCTTTAAGAAAAAAAAATCTGAATAGGTTTTTAAAAAGTTGTTGATGATATCTCTATTGATTCATTATTTTAACAAAACATTAAATGCACAATTTTGTATAAAAACTGGCTAAAACAAATAATATATTATTTGTTTAGAGAGCGCCCTCTTGAGTTGTAACGGCTCTGGTTTTGGTTACTAAATAAGTTTGACCAATACTCAACTATCCCTTTAAGGCTTTAATGTGCACGCGCACGTTAGTGAGAGGAGTGAAACTTAGAACAAACTGACAAAGGAGGGTGTGTAACTGTTAGGGACTTTTAGAGCAGAGAAACATAAATAACTACTCAGTACCACATGTTGAATTTATACAGAAAACCAATTTGTAATACAAATGATGTTAGTTTGGAAAATGGCTACGCTTGCGTGTAAATAAAAATTAAAAACTCGCGAGAGCGAGGGGTAGAGATAAAAAGAAAAAAGCACATACGAAAAGATGCATACATTTTCCATCCCACCGTCTGCATGCGCTAGCATGCCCATTAGCTCGCTAGTAATATGACAAGGGAATAATCCTGCCGTTTCTTAGTTATAAATTACTTGCCCGTCTCACACCGGGCTAACACCTATGCCATCATTTTTTTTAATAGTAAACACAGTTAAAGGGATCTAGTAACTTTGTTGAGATGTGCAAAAACTGATGAATGGTTGATGCAATGTATACTGTTGTTATCTCATATGTCCTCAGGGTATTGTGTGAAAATTTCAGGTCAAATGGACAATGTATGGCCAAGTAATGAGCGAAAATGCAAAGTGATATTGGGTGATATTCACCAACTCACTGCATTCACTTTGTACAGGGATGAAAATCTCGCCCGGAGATTTTCTTATCTAAATACTTCAATCATACATATCTTTGTAATGAAAGGGAAATTTGAAAAACCGAAAGCTGTCCCATGATTTTATTGTTAATACGAATACAACAAGGTATAAAGGAACCGCTAGAATTACAATTTTATTTTGAGGATTTGGACAATGTTACTAAGTCCCTTTAAAGAGTTTGTGAGATTAACCAAAAATGAAAAAAATATTTCTAGCTATAGTAAAGTAATATCTTACCAAATAAATCAACTGTTGATAATAGGAGGGAAGAATTAAACACAATTTGAAACTTACTTTGAGCATTCTGATGTCAAAAGTACTTTTAATTATTATTAGAGAATATATGTGATCTTTAGAGGATCTCCTCAAAGCTGTACTGCCCTCTAAATACAAAAGTAGACCTTTTGTTTACATGTTCATGCTTCTGCCTAGTACACTGGTAAATTATTATGGTGCTCCAATTCCTACTGAAACTGCAGAACAGAGGTACAACAAACTACAATGAAGACTGAATAAAGGGATCTTGCAAGATTTGTGTCTTTGTGTGTGAATGTGTGAATTGACTGGTGTATATAGTAAATAGCTTGCGTATTGCATTCCAAAGTATAGCAAAGAATGTAGGTAAATTTGTGACTATAAAGAATTATTTAAAGCCAGCTTTGAACTACTTATAAGATTAACAAAACAAAGCCAAACATAAGACATATGCATGTCAGCATCAAATTGATCAATGCCATGGTGTGAAAAACATCTAGTTTGAGGCTAGAAAGACAGGGGATTTCCCTTTTTTGGACAATGAGGGCAGCGTTGACTTACATGTATTTTACATGGCAAGCGCAAAGGAAGGGGTTACTGTACAGCACCAAAGACAATACAAGGGGAAGACTGGACACTTCGGGGATTTTGTGTAACGCTGAATTTCGTACATGGGGAAGGGCGCCCCTAGCGTTGAGTAGGTAAACTTCTTGTCGTTTTCGCGCGTAGCCATTGAAAACAGCTGTATCTCCATTTTGGAAAGAGGTGTACCTTTGAAACTTTGCATACAGATAGCATTCTGGTAGTTCTTTAAAATGATACCAAATTTGTTAGGAAAGGTTTTGTAGTTTTGAAACAAATTAAGAAAATGTTTGCAAAAAATCCCAAAATGTAACGGTCCCACCCTATTTGGGAGGCGAGTTCATGACACATGACCATTTGTTTGTTTGTTTGTTTATTTTATTTAATCACGGTATATACAATAATAAAATGCCCGCTTTCAGCTACAAGCTGTTTTTCAGCAGGGCCGTGAAACATAAGAATACAGAAATACATAAGATACATAAAATAATACAAAATATACATTACAAACAGGTTATTTAACGAGAGAAAAAATAAAAAGAAAAAACATATTTACAAAGATAGGGGTAATTATAATTTACAAATATTAATCAGAATGAACGAGGAAACCAAAAGATGAGTATAACAATCATTGAACAGCTAATATGCACATGAATTATAAATCTAGTATGGTTAGCTTCATTATTTCCTTTTTAAATATCTTAACGTCATGTATAATTCGTAAATGAATAGGTAGAATGTTGAACAGTTTTGATGCATCATATAATGGGCTATTTCGAACAATTATGTATCCATGGTGAATGAAAATGTTTAAAAAAGATATGCAGGATTTGAAAATGTTCATCTTTGTTGACAAATTTGCTAAAATAGCAGAAATATCAAAAAACAAGTGTGCCTTATGTCTGCATATATTTCAAGTTCATACTTCTAGTAATCTAAATCCTGATATCCACATGGACAGGAGTTAATTTCATTAATTGTTTGTCCCTAGTTTGATTTATAACATTTCATTCACCATGGATACATAAATATGAAATATGAAATTTTATGTGAAATTTTTTTTTAGCAAAAACTATTTTAGCAAATTTGTCAACAAAGATGAAAATTTTCAAATCCTGCATATCTTTTTTTTTTCTGTAGATTTTTGCATAGAAAATGAGAAGTGAACATTATGTTTTAATCTGCGAATTTGGAGAAGAAAGTGAAAAGAGGAACCAGATTTCCTGCATGACTTTAACTTGACTTGGATTTTGTGAGGCATCGCATTTCCGATGTGACAGTTAACAAAATGCTTAGTGTTTCGGATGTGACACTCTTGTTAACAACAATTCTTCATATAAAGAGAAAAGAGGTATTCAACTAAATGTTACTATTTTGATTTCAAACCATGACACAGGTAACAGCAACAATCCTGATGAGTTCTTTTTTAACAGCAAGCAGCAAGAAACTTGTACGTGAATGTTGATTCTGCATGTCTACTATTTAATATTTCTTGGAAATTTTCACCTGTAAACAGACAAACTTAGAAACAAACTCCTTTTAATATTTGGTGTACATTTTGAGATAAAAAAGCAAAAATAAGAAGGAATTTGATACTTCACTACCTGTTCCCTATTGTGTTTTCAATGGCTACGCGCGAAAACAACAAGAAGTTTACCTACCCAACGCTAGGGGCGCCCTTCCCCATGTACGAAATTCAGCGTTTCATCGATCGCTGTACAAAACCGGCGCAGTGTCCAGTCTTCCCCTTGTAGTGTCTTTGACAGCACTATGCAGTTAACCGCTTGACTTGTAGCTATAGGGTGCGTCTCATTCTAGCTCTCGGCTGGTGAATCGAACATAGTGGCAGTTTGGGCGAGGATTTCAGGAAAATTTGACACACTAAGTTTTACGTCTACATCTTTAGAAGATAACAATGGTAAGTTTCAAGTTAAGTAACACACTGCCAGGTTGATTGTAGCTACATTTAGCTCCAAAGGATATGTGTATATTATTTTCGTGTATGCAACGCCCGCAGTGTTAGGGATATGGAGTTGTATTAATAGTCTAAGTGAAATTAAATGAAATGACTGCTAGAGCCATATTGCCCTCCCACTAGACTGCTAGAACCATATTGCCCTCTCACTAGACTGCTATAACCATATTGCCCTCTCACTAGACTGCTATAACCATATTGCCCTCTCACTAGACTGCTAGAACCATATTGCCCTCTCACTAGACTGCTAGAACCATATTGCCCTCTCACTAGACTGCTATAACCATATTGCCCTCTCACTAGACTGCTATAACCATATTGCCCTCTCACTAGACTGCTATAACCATATTGCCCTCTCACTAGACTGCTAGAACCATAGTGCCCTCTCACTAGACTGCTAGAACCATATTGCCCTCTCACTAGACTGCTAGAACCATATTGCCCTCTCACTAGACGTACTGCTGGAACCATATTGCCCTCTCACTAGACTGCTAGAATCATACTGCCCTCTCTGCAGAACAGTGATACAAAAAACTACAATGAAATGACAGGCTGAATAAAAGGATCTTGCAAGATTTGTGTCTTTGTCTGTGAATATGTGAATTGACTGGTATGTAGTCAATAGCTTGTGTATTGCATTCCAAAGTATAGCAAAGAATGTAGGTAAATTTGTGACTATAAAGAAATATTTAAAGCCAGCTTTGAACTACTTATAAGATTAACAAAACAAAGCCAAACATAAGACCTATGCATGTCAGCATCAAATTGATCAATGCCATGGTGTGAAAAACATCTAGTTTGAGGCTAGAAAGACAGGGGATTTCCCTTTTTTGGACAATGAGGGCAGCGTTGACTTACATGTATTTTACATGGCAAGCGCAAAGGAAGGGGTTACTGCACAGCACTATGCAGTTAACCGCTTGACTTGTAGCTATAGGGTGCGTCTCATTCTAGCTCTCGGCTGGTGAATCGAACATAGTGGCAGTTTGGGCGAGGATTTCAGGAAAATTGTACACACTAAGTTTTACGTCTACATCTTTAGAAGATAACAATGGTAAGTTTCAAGTTAAGTAACACACTGCCAGGTTGATTGTAGCTACATTGAGCTCCAAAGGATATGTGTATATTACTTTCGTGTATGCAACGCCCGCAGTGTTAGGGATATGGAGTTGTATTAATAGTCTAAGTGAAATGAAATGAAATTAAATTAAATTAAATTAAATGAAATAAAATAAAATTGATCTATTGTTAATAATAATCAGTTCAATATTTACAATTTACAATAGTCATAGTACAGATTAATGCAACATCTTGAATTAACAATACAGTAAAACGAATTGACAAAAGGGGCTAACAAAATAGCACAGTGCTAATCGAGGTTAGTCCCGAAAATAGTGAATTACACAAACAAAATACATTTCAGCTGAACTAACTTATTTACACTATATACATAAATTGAATTTGTATAAATTAAAAAGGTCTATCAATATATACGTATACTTCTATATACAATATTTATAATAATAATAGATAGGCAAATAAATAAATAGATGTATACTTATTTAATTATACTCGCTACAAATATACTGTTTTAGTGCTTGGCAAAAGTTTTTCCGTCTATTTTTTTCTCTTAAATTAATCGGTAGTTGGTTCCACAAATGTGGTCCTGAATATGATATAGATTGTTTTCCAACGTTTGTTTTCATTTTGATAACGTTTATATTACATTTCCTTTTATTCCGCGTTTCATACGGATGATCAGTAAATGAGAAGTAATCAATGAATATATGAGGTAGATTATCATTTCTCAAATCATGCATGAATACGCAAATCATATAACGGTATTGCTTTAAAATGTCTAACAATTTTAATTCAAGAAATAGTGGACCCGATGGATGTCTATAATCTTTAAACGCTAAGACCCGTGCGATTTGTTTCTGAAGAATCAACACAGAATTCAGATTTGTTTTATTTGCTGCACCCCAAACCTCTAGACCATAGGTTATAAGTGGAAGAATGAATGCATTATAAAGCATAACCAAATATTTTCTCGAAACAAAATGTCTTATTCCATATAAAATTCCTATTTTGTACTGACTGTATTGCACACATCATTTAAATGTCTCTTCCGAGTTAAATTTTTATCAATAATGATGCCAAGAAACGATGTTGAATCCACATATTCTAGAATGTTTTCATAACAGCTGACCCGATATTACGAAATGGGTCTTCGTTTTATTTAGTTTTGTTCACATTGATTGTCAATTTATTGGCATTGCACCATTTAATAATATCCTTCATATTCATGCAGACTTTTGTCAAATCAACGTGTCTTTCATCTGGATTAAACGTATGGAATAAATTAGAGTCATCTGCAAATAATCTAAAATAAAAATATTTTGACGAGTTAGGCAAATCATTAATATATATATAAGAAATAGAGTCGGTCCCAGAACAGACCCCTGAGGAACACCGCATGCCAGTGATTCATTTAACAGACTGTGCACCATCGTAATTAACAAACTGTTGTCTATTGGTCAAATAATCGTTAAACCAATCAAGTGGCACACCTCGAATTCCGTAATGCTCTATTTTTGTAAAAAGAATAGAATGGTCAATGGTGTCAAATGCTTTGGCAAAATCAATAAATACACCAACTGTCATACGCCCTTCATCAGTATATTTTGTAATTTGATTAATCAGATTTATCAGTAAGAGTTTAGTACTATAACCATGTCTAAACCCATACTGATGTTCATAGAATAAATAGTTGTTTTCCAAAAAAATTAATAAACGACCATTAACTATTTTTCATATACTTTACTGATTATTGGTAAAATAGAGATGGGTCTATAATTACCTGGTAATTTCCTATCTCCCTTTTTAAATATCGGTACTACTCTTGGCACTTTAAGTTTGTTTGGAAATATACCTGTTGTTAATGACAAGTTTAACATATGTGCAAGTGGTTCACAAACAAAATCCTTTGCATCTTTTAACAAACGTACTGACAAATCATCATATCCACATGCCTTTTTAGAGTCAAGAGTATTAATCACATCCTGTACTTCTAGACTTGTGACTGGAAGGAAAAAGAAAGATTTTTCATGACGATGACCTAAATAGTCATTGTATTTTGTATTCGTATCGACAATTTTACTTGTAAGATTTATACCAATATTAGCAAAGAAATCATTAAAAGTATTAGCTATTTCAAATGAAGTAGTTACATTCATACTCATACCATTAGTTTCTTTTCGTACAAGTATTTTAATTTTGATAGCATTTTGTGCAGTACTTTTTTAATTTAATATTTCATTTATATGGTTCCAAGTCTTTTTGGAATTAGTTGTATCCCTTTCAAATTGAGTATCATGATGCATTTGCTTTGCTTTTCTTAAACCTGTTGTCAATATGTTTCTATATGTTTTATACTTTTCCAGACAGGTTAGTTCAAAATTTGATTTTATCACCTTATCATAAAGTCTATGATTTTAGTTGTCGACCGTTGTATCGCTTTTGTTATCCACGTTTTAGATTTCTTTTTAACGAAGCATTAAGTCTTCTTTTTTCATTTGGCGCGTGTTTGTCCCATTTTTAAAAAGGATGATTCGCATGAAATTAGTAATTATCGTCCTATTTCTTTGCTTCCTAGTATATCAAAAGTGTTAGAGAAAATTTTTTATAATAGGTTATTTGATTGTTTAAATACTCACAATATATTGAATTCAAATCAATATGGCTTCAGAAAATAATCATTCCACTCACCAAGCTTTAATACAAATTTATGATAAAATTACCAACGCTATGGCGAATAAAGAACATGAAAAAGGTATCTTTTTAGACCTTAGTAAAGCGTTCGATACACTTGATCATAATATTTTACTTTATAAATTGTCGTTTTATGGTATTCCTGGTCAAGCACTTTCATGGTTTAAAGATTATTTAATAAAAAGAAAACAATATGTTACATTCAATGGCCTTAATTCGGATTTACTCTCTGTTAATTGTGGCGTACCACAAGGCTCAATTTTAGGACCACTTTATTTCTTTTATATGTTAATGATTTATCTAATACATCTTCCTTAATAATAATAATATACATTTATATAGCGCATAATAGTAAAATTACTCTCTATGCGCTTTACAATACTAAATTAAATAAACAAAATATATTACAACCTACAAAAACAACGTACACGCAGAAATTATACAATTAAAGAAAAGATAAATATTATTACAGTGCAGCCTATTTAAACAAAAAAATGGGTCTTTAATGACTTCATAAAAGAATCTGTGTTTTTAATGTCTCTTAACTGTTGGGGGAGCTCATTCCATAACCTGGGTGCTACTGTTGCAAATGCACGATCCCCGTATGTATGTGTTTGTGTTTTAGGGACTATCAAGATATTTTTGTTGACGGAACGGAGACTTCTCATTGGTTTGTATATTTTTAATAAATCGGCCAGGTAAGTTGGTGCATTGTTTACTAACACTTTATGGCACAAAAGAATTATTTTATAAATAATCTTTTTTTCCACTGGTAACCAATGCAAGCAGGTCAACATAGGCGTTACAGGATCTCTGCGTTTGGCTCGCATAATCAGTCTTGCAGCACTGTTTTGCACTACTTGTAACTTAGACATGTCTTTTTGAGAGACACCAAACAAAAGGCCATTGCAAGAATCAATTCGAGAGGAAACAAATGCATGAATCAATTTTTCTGTTATTATTGGACTTAAAAACGCGCGCAATTGAGCCACTCTTTTTAAGGCAGACATAGCTGCACAACATTTAATTTGAACATGATCTCTAAGTATCAAGTGTTGATCCATAACAACGCCCAGGTTTCGTGCATTAGATGTTTCACATACATCATGACCATCGACAATGACGGACGCAGGTACAGATGATGGACTGAATTTTGAAGAAAAATGAATAAGCTCAGTTTTTGGGGCATTAATTTTCAACATGTTTGTATTCGCCCAAGACACTATGTCACTTAGACAATTATTAACTTTTACAATGGTAGCCTGCTGATCATGTGGATGAAATGCAATATAAATTTGTGTGTCGTCAGCGTACGGCATTGAACTCAGTCCATGGGCATCAATGATTGTAGAAATGGGAGCTTATTGTCGTTCGTTTTTTTTGCCGATGACACAAATATTTGTTGTTCTCATGAAAAATTAAAATCATTGGTGAATGTTTTAAATAATGAATTATATAAAGTCTCTAATTGGTTCAAATGTAATAAACTCTCATTAAATATTCAAAAAAAAACTCACTGTATGCACTTTAAACATTATACTACAAATCACTATCAACATTTAAATCATTAGTTGATTTCATCAAGTTGAACTCAAATCTTTTACAATTATTATGGAAAGCCATTCATAGTCTTGGAATAAAATATATTCAAAAGCCAAAAAAAAAGGATTTGTGACTTTCAAATCGAATTAATAAGAACCATTTCAAGGCTACATTTGTTATTAAAATTACTTACTTTTCCAAAGAACGGCCTCCACAATTTTACAAAGAAAGTAACTCACAGCCTTCTATTACAGAAAAGTTCAACTTTGAATCTTCGTATAGAACACCCCGATATGGGGCCGAAAGGGATAATTGAGTTCTGGTAAAGAGAGCACAGTTTCGGTCAAACTTGATATTAGTAACCAAAACCTGCACCATTTCATTACGAAATAATAGTTATAACTCCACCATGTTCAAAAAGAGTACAAAATTACAAATGACTAAGTAAAATGCCTGTTATCATTCAAAAAGAGCCGATAAAACTCAAGAGGGCGCTCTTTAAACACTCATCGGTTTCAACCATCTCAAATAAAATACTGTGCATGTGATATCAAGGATTTATCAGCTATCAAAGTCCGGTTTTTTTTTTTTTTTTTACTCGCACTGTATTATATATCCAATAATATATATGCTTCGAGGGTTTTTCCCCCGATTTTTCTGCATGATCGGATCGTGATGGAATGCCGATCCGATGATCGCTTATCATTAGAGCTAAATATAGTAGCCCTTGAAATTCGAAAAAAGAGCATTGGAAATTTGTAGCCCCCGAAAACTTCCATAAAATTAGATAGGGACCCCCGAATAATTGTTTTTTTTTTCCTGTGTACCACCCAAACATCTACTAGTCATTTATTTTAGTTTATATTCGCCCCATTCTAGGATATGGGGCTCCGATCTGGAACGGTGGGCGGACAAAGCGTCATGAGAAATCATTGGAAAGGTGCATTGCAAATATTATACAAGGCCCATATACTACATTGACTATAGGGGAAAAAGTCAAAGTTATCTTACATTGTTTGTAAGTTGTTGTGTAAGTTGTATGATAAGGGTGATTTTGAGTCGAGGTGGATTAAACATATAAAACATATTTTGGATAGGTGTGGAATGTCAAATGTCTGGACTGTTGACGTTCCATTGAATATTGATTGCGTAAAATTGTCTTTGAATTTGCGGTTAGCTGATATGTATAAGCAAAATTGGAATGATGAGGTTAATAGGAATCGTTTGTGTATAAATTATAGAATCTTTAAAAGTGTGGTTGGTTTTGAAAAATATTTAGTGCAGTTGGATGTTAAAGATAGGATAACTTTGTCTAGATTTCGGTGCGGAAACCAGAAACTCCCAATAGCAAATGGTCGCTACTTGCCTGAGCAAGAGTTGCAGATTTGCAGCTTGTGTTCCTTACAAGACCAGGGGGATGAATTTCATTATGTCTTAGTGTGCCCTGCATTTCAGAATGATCGGAAGCAGCTAGTTAAAGGTCATTATTTTAAGAGGCCAGATGTATATAAGATGTACCAGTTATTCAATGTCAGAAATATTAAGCAGTTAAAGAATTTATCAAGGTTTTGTATAATTATTATGTCTAAGTTCTCTTAGTGCCAAATAAGTTATTGTGTGTGCTATTTAAAAGTTGTGTTACTCATATTGTACATTTTTAAAATGTTTTTTTGAGGTGTTATTGTCGCCAAAGTGTTATCTTTGTATTTCTCCCATGCCCCCGTGAGGGGCCGTTATTGAGAATAAAATTCATTGTCATTGTCATTGTCATACGATGTAGCTCTACATTCAAGTCAACGTAAAATGCTTAATCAACGGAGAGAAGACTTGTAAGAAGAAGTATGTAATATTTTTTAGAACACAATTAAAATGACTGACCAGTTCGAAGATTTCCTTAAACCAGCACCTTCCTCCGGAAGGAACCATCGACATAGTGTAAGAATAGTGTATTGAATATTTGTTTTCATCAAAATTGAGATTTTTATCTTAAGATAATCTATGGATTCTAAACTTTAAGAAAATACATACTTTGTGGGGTAGGGGGTAGCTATTAAATGGACAAATTAAGGATTTTGTTATGAATGTTGTACATTTTGGGGGCCGGAAGTGATTATTTTCCAGCTTAGATTGGAGACTTTTTATTCTACTTTTTTTTATATTCCAAATAAAATTGTCCCAAATCAACATTTTTACCATCCAAATTGTGTTCCTCTTTTTTTCAAAGTGAAACAGCAACATCTATCATCATGCAGAAAATAAACATTGCAGTTAATATGTGATTAACTTGCTCTAAACTTCCATTGAACCAACTACTGCTATTTATCCCGCTTTTTCTAATTTGTATCCATGTCATATTCATCTAACAAATATCAATATTATATATGACCTTTCAAGCTCATTTGCTGAAAATCTTATTTTTTAGACTAAAATTCTAAAGACTTGAAAATTATTTACTCAAATTCAATGAAATTCGAAGGAATTATTCCTTGTTTGTAGATGAACAAATTAAAGATGGCTTTCAGAGGTAACCCTATTGTAAACCAAAATATGTACATTTCTGATTTTTTGTAAAATTGCCTTTTGACTATGAAGATAGCTGATTAATGTAAAAAGCCATAATTAATTTGTTTGTATATAGCATCATATCTATCTTTAAAATGTAGAATGTATACGCCTCTATTTATTTATTTATTTATTTATTTATTTTGGTATACATTTCAAACTGAGCAGCAGCAGTGCTGAAAGGATCAGTGTACATTGAACATCAAAACATACATAGTATAAACAATACAATATAGCAATTGTTACATTCGAATTTGAATGAATTGTAACAACAAAATTTACAAAAGTAAATCACTATAAAATAAACAAAGCTACATTACACAAAGAACAAATATCAGATCATTGTGCATAATTGCTAATCAACCACATTTCCAACAATGAATTGTATACAGCAGTTCATAACTATATAGGTAATATAAAGTAATTCATAATTAAAACTGTTCTAAGTTATTAATCACCAAGCAATTAATTAATTATAATATATTTATCATTTATACCTATCAGCTGAATACCTATTGTGAAATGATTATTATATGAGAGCAAGACTATTCTAATATTGATATTTCAATTAAAATTAATTAAGCATAATTTAAAAATGAATAATTATGTACCTATTATAAGTTTAATATCAATATTTTACCAAAATTCAAGGTACCAAACTGCAAGTTTATGAATATTTGTCATATTACATAAATAAAATAAAAAATCTAAGTCTATGTTATTGCTGTTTAAACTCTTATTTTTAAGTTAAATTTCTAGTATTTAGTTTTGTTAGATTCCCCATATTCTAAGCTTTCCAAAAATGTATGGTTTGTAGGGGGTAGCTTCAATGGTTAGAAAGATATTCCCGATATAGTAAAAGTGTGCAAAAACGTCAAATAATACCCCACTGGGCCCCTTAAGTTTAACAGGTTCACTAATAAATTAGTTTCATTACATACTTGATTAAGTTGTTGAATCGCAAGTAGACACAAGTAGCCATTACGTTGTCAAGATGATTGTTAGATCGAATTATGTAGAATTGTACATCCTCCCGTTATGGTTGCCAACTCTCACGCATTGAGCGTGAGACTCACGCATTTGATCCCTTGATCACACTCTCACGCTGATCTTTGAAAATCTCACGCCCAGGCCTAAAAATGGTAATAGTTACAAATTTTAGAGGTGTTCATCAATTTTCTCCATCGAATTGAAGTACTGTTATAGTCAAGTCAAAATAGCACCTTGACCTAAAACTAATTGCAACGTCGGATTTTTCTTTGCAATTCATTTAATGAAAGTTCCTTAACCAACGTCATAATAGCCCCCCCCCCCCCCCCCAAATCGGAGCTAGAGAAAGTGGTATAATATGCATGATATGCAAATTAACTGCTGAGGTGATAGAAAACTGTGATTTTCGGTGTATTTCAACATTTTGGTACAAAATTGAACCTCCCAGAGCAAGGAAATTCATTTGTCCAAATTCATCAATGTGATGTATTCATATTCATACTTATTACAGCAGTGACATTTGCATGATATTCAAATTATCTATTGTTTTTTTATGAATAAACATAAATTGTTGCATTTTCGTGCCCGATTAAACCCAAATGATTCTGAAAATCTATTCAAATCTATTCATCTCTAGCTAACAAGCTGGTTACATATATCATAATAATGACAAAAACATCATTTGCATAGTTATGCAATTTTCTATAGTTGGAATGGAAAACGTTGCTTTTCAATGTTTATTGCATTTAAATGCCCAATTGTGGAGCTAATTTTGTTTCTAAATAAGCTGAATTGACGGTGTTACCTGATCTTGTAATAACGAAACGATATGCATAATATGCAAATCATCTATTGTTAAAGAGGTAGTACAGTTTTGGTAAGGCTGAACTTTAGTTACCCAAACCTGCAAAGTAACATTACAAACTAATAGTTATAACTCCACCATGCTCGAAAGGTATACAAAATTACAAACAACTAAGTAAAATGCCTATTACCAATCAAAAAGAGCCATGAAAACACAAGAGGGCGCTCTCTGAAAAAGAATTGGTTTCAACCATTTTTCATACAAAATTATGCATGTGATGTTTTGTTGAAATAATTGTTAAATAGAGAGATCATCAATAACTATTTATAAACCGCTTTTGAAAATTTTGAAAAAGTGTAAAATTTTTTTTTATTTTTCGAAAAATCATCGAATAAATTTGGGGCCTAAATTTATTACGATCGGATATATTTATTGATATTTCGGGGTGGGCTCGCTAGTCATAAGGACCGCTAGTCATAAGGACCGCTATTCATAACGTGTAACTTCCTATACGTGAAGGACCGCTATTCATAATACAAAAAGGGGGTCGCTATTCATAAAGGCATAAGGACCATTATTCATAAGGACCGTTATTCATAATGTGAGATGAGGGTCGCTATTCATAATTCACATTGAGGGTCATTACTCATAAGGACCGCTATTCATAATACAAAATCGGGGTCGCTATTCATAAACATGAAGAAGGGGCGCTACTCATAATTTACGTTGGGGGTCACTACTCATAAGGACCGCTATTCATAATACGAAAATAGGGTCGCTATACATAATATTGAATGAGGGTCGCTAGTCATAATACGAGTAGGACCGCTACTCATAATACGAAATGGGGGTCGCTAGTCATAATACGAGAAGGAGACCGCTACTTATAATACGGAATGAGGACCGCTATTCATAATACGAGAAGAGGGTCGCTAGTCATAATATGAGAAGAGGACCGCTACTCATAATACGGAATGAGGACCGCTATTCATAATACGAGAAGAGGGTCGCTAGTCATAAAACGAGAGTAGGACCGCTACTCATAATACGAAATGGGGGTCGCTAGTCATAAAACGAGAAGGGGACCGCTACTCATAATACGAAATGAGGACCGCTATTCATAATACGAGAAGAGGGTCGCTAGTCATAATGGGGTCATAATACGAGAAAAGGACCGCTACTCATAATACGGAATGAGAAACGCTATAGTCATAATACGAGAAGGGGACCGCTACTCATACTAATACGGAATGAGGACCGCTATTAATAATACGACAAGAGTGTCGCTATTCATAATACGAGAGTAGGACCGCTACTCATAATACGAAATGGGGGTCGCTAGTCAATACGAGAAGGAGAACGCTACTCATAATACGGAATGAGGACCGCTATTCATAATACGAGAAGAGGGTCGCCATAATACGAGAGTAGGACCGCTACTCATAATACGAAATGGGGGTCGCTAGTCATAATACGAGAAGGGGACCGCTACTCATAATACGGAATGAGGACCGCTATTCATAATACGAGAAGAGGGTCGCTAGTCATAATACGAGAAGAGGACCGCAACTCATAATACGGAATGAGGACCGCTGGTCATAAAACGAGAAGAGGACCGCTTCTCATAATATTGAATGAGGGTCGCTAGTCATAATATGGAGTGAAGGGCGCTGTTTGAGGAGTGAGGGGCGCTAGTCATAATATAATGATTATAATTGTGTCATTATTTCATTTATTCCAATTACAGGTATCCAAGTCGCGCATCCCATCTATTATCATCTGTTGTGTTTTTCTTATAATATCGGGTTACTTTGAATTAATTTTCATTTGAAAGAGAAACACAAACACACATATATCACACACACACACACACACACATACACACACACACACACACACACACACACACAAACGCAACGTGTGTTGGGAGCGTTAAGGCGCGTCAGCTCAGATGGCACATGTATACGAGGGGCTTGTACGCGTTTAGAGAGGCTACAAGTTATATGCGTACAATGATGTGTACATCAAAGACGCGTCCATAAACTGCGCCATTTCGATCTAACACGTGTTATCCTGTAGTCGATATATGAAGCATTATTATTGCGTTTGTAAAAATATATATGATGTCCGATTCCCACGGTCTAGTTTTTACCGCGTTCCGCGCATTCCAGGAAATGAGTTAGTACAACCGCCTTGATAACGTTGTTACGGCGACGCGACGCTACCCACCCCTCTGACGGGTGGGGGGAGGGGAGGCCGGGGTGATGAGTCGTGTACGTTATTGTGCGCGCCTTTTTTCTGTATTTGTTAAGAAATTTATTTTTTCAATAAATGTTGTTGACAAATATTCGGGGCCGTGTGTCGCCCCCGCCCCCCCCCCCCCCTTAGCTACGCCACAGCCATTACGGTGTCCCCCATCCAAATTTCCCTTTTTTATTATAATTTTGTTGCTTATTCATTTTGTTATGGTTAACGACCCTCTTCTCGTAACCCTCATTCCATATTATGAATAGCGACCCTCTTCTCGTATTATGAATAGCGATCTTCTTCTCGTATTATGAGTAGCGGTCCTCTTCTCGTATTATGAGTAGCGACCCTCTTCTCGTATTATGACTAGCGAACCTCATTTCGTATTATGAGTAGCGGTCCTACTCTCGTATTATGGTTAACGACCCTCTTCTCGTAACCCTCATTCCATATTATGAATAGCGACCCTCTTCTCGTATTATGAATAGCGATCCTCTTCTCGTATTATGAGTAGCGGTCCTCTTCTCGTATTATGAGTAGCGACCCTCTTCTCGTATTATGACTAGCGAACCTCATTTCGTATTATGAGTAGCGGTCCTACACTCGTATTATAACTAGCGACCCTCTTCTCGTATTATGAATAGCGGTCCTCATTCCGATTATGAGTAGCGGTCCTACTCTCGTATTATGAGTAGCGGTCCTCTTCTCGTATTATGAGTAGCGGTCCTCTTCTCGTATTATGAGTAGCGACCCTCTTCTTGTATTATGACTAGCGACCCTCATTTCGTATTATGAGTAGCGACCCTCTTCTCGTATTATGACTAGCGAACCTCATTTCGTATTATGAGTAGCGGCCCTACTCTCGTATTATGACTAGCAATCCTCTTCTCGTATTATGACTAGCGGTCATCTTCTCGTATTATGAGTAGCGGTCCTCTTCTCGTATTAGGAGTAGCAACCCTCTTCTTGTATTATGACTAGCGACCCTCATTAAGTATTATGAGTAGCGGTCCTATTCTCGTATTATGACTAGCGACCCTCTTATCGTATTATGAATAGGGATCCTTATGAATAAAGACCCCGATTTTGTATTATGATTAGCGACCCTCTTCCCATATTATGAATAGCGACCCTCTTCTTGGATTATGAATAGCGGTCCTTATGAATAATGACCCTTATGAATAGCGACCCTCTTCTCAAATTATGAATAGCGGTCCTTATGACTAGCGGTCCTTATGACTAGCGAGCGGACCCCGATATTTCAGCCATTTCTAAACCGATTTTGACGAAATAAAGTTGATTCTGCCATTAAAATTGCATGTTCTTTCAAATTCGACATTCAGTTTTTCATTACCTCACCAACAAATTGTGTTGTGCAGCGCCCTCTCTACCAAAACTGAACTACCCCTTGAAAATGGAGATCTTATTTTCATCCAAATGTAACAATATAGGGGTTTCAATGGCTAAGGTCTATTCGTCGAAACCATAGGTTGTGTCCTTATTTCAGCATGAAACTTGGTATAAATTCTTCTCAAGAATTCTACCGTAGTCCAAAGATCTTCAAAACCTGGTGTCACCATTTGGGCAGTCTCTAACATGTCATTTCTCTAGGTAACTATGGTTAAAATTGCAGGGGACACATGAAACAGAAAAGCTTTATGCCTCAAAGACAGACCAGTATGTTAATGTTCTCGTAACCTGGTCCTGTTTAATTGGAAAATGTGTATTTTCGTAGTTTGTTTATGACAATAAAGGTTAAATAGTCATACTTTACTTGCCCCGCACATCTTGTTTCAGCAATACGCTTACTCATTGCAGTCGAATGGTGCGGTCCTCCATTGTTTTGCTATTTTTGAAAACAGACCTTGCTATTGTTAATTGACCATGGCAGTTCATGAATGAACGATTACACATTTACTCTATACACTGCCTGTAGAGAACAAAATTTCCTTTAATTTGAAATATGATAATGTACACTTTATCGTACATAAATGATATGAAATATTTCAACTTAAACTTAAAGGGACTTAGTAACATTGTCCAAATCCTCAAAATCAAATTTGAATTCTAGCGGTTCCCTAATTCCTTGTTATATTCGAGTGCAAACGCATGCGCATACGCTTGAAAGATGACCATTGGCATGATTGATATTTATACTAAATTTGAATTGAAATTGATGATGCATGACTGAGATATGATGATTATTATTATTATTTTACAAAATGGCGTCCTGATGACGTCATAGTGATGTGACGTCACTGAAAAGCTTCGCAGTTCTAAGTTAGATCATGATATATCATCATGTAAAGATTCATGACAATTGATTCATCTGATCTTGAGATATGCGACGCACAAAATTAGGAAGAATAATAAATAAATAATAAAAATTCGAACAAAATCAATAGGTTATACGTATGATATACGTATAACCTAATAATCAACGCTCAAACTTGAATAGTGGAATCACAGTTTTCTCCTTACAGGTACACTTGAGTATTGGTACTTCCCGAAATGCCCCATGACACTATTGGTTGGTTTTAATTCAATTTGAGAGTTCCTTGAATAAAACATGTGAAATGAAATGAGAATCATTCCCTTTCAAATGCTCTCATAGTTGAAATATATTCATAAGTCTACTGGCCAGGGGACATTTTGATTTTTTTAGAAAATATAAAAATTGCATATCGACTACTTTAAAAAAAAAATCTTAATAGGATTTTAATAGTTGGTGATGATATCTCTACTGAATCATTATTTTAACAAAACATCAAATGCACAATTTTGTATGAACAAAAATTGCTAAAACCAAATATTTTTTTAGAGAGCGCCCTCTTCAGATGTAACGGCTATTTTTTAATGATAACAGGGTTTTTACTTAGTCGTTTGTAATTGTGTATACCTTTCGAGCATGGTGGAGTTATAACTATTAGTTTGTACCGTAGGCCTAATGTAAAGTTAAGTTGACCAGTACTCAACTATTCCTTTAACGATTGCCAATTAAATATTAATTATGCATCACCTTTTCCTTTCTTACTATTGAGTATATTTCGGGACCCTCTCTGCCTAGTGCATTCTTCAAAATCTTCCGCATTGCTACTTATGATTTTAAAATATGACATATTAGGGTCAGGGGGGGGGGGGGGGGGGGGCACTCGAATTATTTTTTTGACGGGGGTTTGCCGCACGGAACTCTGAAATGGGGGTCTTAAGAGCTGACTACAAGTAAACAAATATAGGGTCTTTGGAGCTACAAAACAACCTGTAACGGGAGTTAAGGGGTCTAAGGAGCAGACTAAAACTACAAAATACATAGACTTGGAACTATACCAAAGACCTACGGAAACCCTAAAAAAGACTCAAATGGTGGTCCAAGGAGCTGACTAGAAGAAGAATAATTGACTTGGCGCTACTCAACTATACCTAGCCAAGTCATTACGGGGTCTATTCAGTTTGACCAAAACTGTACTCGCTATATATACCAATAATCCCTTCAAAAGTGTTTTGTATGTGTTTTGCCAAAGTGCTATTAACCAAGTGCAATATATGCACACAATGTTCGTTGACTTTAGGTGCCATTCGGTTAAAAATTAATTTGAGTCTACGGTTTCTGGCAGTATATGTAACATAATGAAATACATACCTACAAATTAAGAATATCGCACTACCGAGCCACCTTCTTGCTACAACGCTCATATCTACGTATCAATTTCAGGGCAGGGCGCCCGTATGTTCAATCAATAATAGTAAATATAAATCATTGCGGATATAGTATCGGAAATAATATCGCTAGTGATATTCGTTTGTCTCGCAATGTATGGTCAAACTAGGAATCTAAAAGATCATGACGATTCGTGTGCCGCTGCAACACTTTGTCAAATGATATAATCTAATGTAGACAATCGGTTTTTCTGCTCTACCGTGGCTCCAAACACACAATCTCGCATAAGCGAGTACGTTCCTAATAGGTCAACAACGGGCCGCGTCGATTGGCCGGTGCACACGGGCACCCAACTAATCAGCGGGACACTGGTTCGGCCCGCCTGCCGAACCAGCGTACCCATTGTTGACCTATTAGGAACGTACTCGCTTATGCGAGATTGTGTGTTTGGAGCCACGGTAGAGCATAAAAACCGATTGTCTACATTATATTATATCATTTGACAAAGTGTTGCAGCGGCACACGAAACGTCATGATCTTTTATATTCCTAGTTTGACCATACATTGCGAGACAAACGAATAAAGAGACATGTTTGTATGTTACAACTTTGTTTTCCTATAATATACATCAGTTCTAAATGGATAAAACAAAAATGCTTCTGGGGGCTCCGTCCTCTAGACCGCCCTGCTAGGGTGTCATTAAGTTAAACATTATTTCATACTTGTCTGCTTAAAGGGGTAGTTTAGTTTTGGTAAGGCTGCACTTTAGTAGCCAAAACCTGCACAGTAACATTAGAAACTAATAGTTATAACTCCACCATGCTTGAAAGGTATACAAAATTACAAACGACTAAGTAAAAAGCCTGTTATCATCCAAAAAGAGCCATTAAGACACAAGAGGGCGCTTTTTTAAAAGGCATTGATTTCAACGATTTTTCATACAAAATTATGCATGTGATGTTTTGTTGATATAATGATTAAATAGCGAGATCATCAACAACTATTCAAAAAACGCTTTTGAAAATTTTTGAAAAAGTGCAAGCATTTTTTTATTTTTTTCAAAAAATCATCTAATTATTTGGGCCCCAAATAATTATAAGATCAGATATATTTATTGATATTTCAGCCGTTTCTGGGTCGATTTTGACCAAATAAAGTTTATTCTGCCATTAAAATTGCATGTTCTCTCAAATTCGACACTCAGTTTTTCATTAACTCACAAAAAAATTGTGATGTGCAGCGCCCTCTCTACCAAAACTAAACTACCCCTTTAAAAAGATACATAATTTTGACAAAATTCAAATCTTACATTTGGAAAAGGTACTTATAATATAATATTATAAGTACCTTTTCCAAATGTAAGATTTTTGGCACAGTTTGAAAATAAAATCATACTAAGCACTGATTTTCAAAAGCAATTTTAGACTTTCATTAAAAAAAAAGAAGCATAATTGTCATGTATGCACAATCATTTTGTAATATAACTTATAAGTCTGATTTTTGTTTTAAATGTCGTTGCTTATTTAACAGTGAGTATATGTGCATGACTATATATTGGTCAAGCAACGTTGGAGATTGTCCATTAAAAAATGCTAAGACTCTGCCAGGAAGTGACCATCAACTTCTTATAGCAGACATACGACTTAAGTTGAAAAAGATTGTTAGAACTGATCGCAAGGTGCAGAGGTTTGACCCGATGAACATTGACAACAAATACAAGATTGAGACAAGGAACCGATTCGAAGCCCTGCTTATCAGAGAAGAAGAGATGACACCAGAAGAACTATGGGAAGACACAAAGGATATCATTATGACAACTGCCAAGAAGTACATCCCCATTAAGAAGAAAAGAAGAAAAGAAATCACCAGACCGCGAAACCCGGACTCACAATAGCTGTCAAGATTCACCGAACGAGAGCGGGTCAAACGATGAAGACTCACAAAGCGACTACTCTGAGATGTCAGCAAAATCGCCAGAGTTACGTAACAGACAAAAGGCAGAAGCAGCCGAACGCAAACTGAAGCCAAAGAGCAAACGTGGAAAGAAGAAGTAAATATGAAAAGCAATAACACTTCTGTAAATATTGTATATATGTAAATAATGACAATTTCAGAACAACACTTTAATTTGATTAGTTTAAACGTCCGTGGACTCCGTAGCAAAGAGAAGCGAGACGAAATATTCCTTTGGTGTAAACACCAAAAAGCAGATATTATTTTATTACAAGAAACGTACTGGACGGACGACATTTTGAAAATAATTAGAAATGAATGGACAGGACAATGTTTTTTTGGTAATGGAACTAACCACTCCAGAGGAGTGGCAATTTTAATTTCTTGCACTTGTTCTCTACAAATAACATCTGAAAGCGTTTTGCTTAATCCAGATGGAAGAGCAATTATGATGAATGTCATAGGGAACAATTGTAAATTATGTATTGTCAATATTTATGCACCAACAGAGAAAAAATTTAGAGAACAATTTTTTTTTTAAATTGCTTTTTGGATTCAACAAAATAGAAAGCAATACCACGAATTGGTAATAGGTGGAGATTATAATTCAATACTTTGTACTCATAATGATGTAAAAGAGAACAAAAATAATTATTATAAGACCCCTATAAATTTAAAATGTTTGATAACAAAATTTGATTTATGTGATATATGGAGAAAAAGCAACCCAGTTAAAAAACAGTTTACGTGGAGAAATTTATTTTTGAATGTTGCATCACGCCTTGATTACTGGTTAATAAGTAATAACTTTAGATTATTACTTATTAGATGAGACCATAATGCTATTTTTATGAAATTAATGTTAGGGAAAAAACAGCAAGGTCCCGGATATTGGAAACTAAATAATAATGTTCTTAAGGATGATGATTATAAAAAGCAAATAAGAAACATTGTTGATAATATTTAAAAAAAGAATGTTAGTTTTTCGGAAAGATGGGAACTTATCAAAATAAGATCCCGCGAATTTACACAAAGATTTTGTGCTAAACAAAAAAAAAAATGTTGATGTGTTAAGGAAAAAATTAGAACAAAAAATTAAAATACTTCAAAATATAGTAGATGTTAAAGATCGAATAGATGAAGACACTAAAGGTGAATATATTCGAACGAAAAATAAATTGGAAGAAATGTATGTAAAAGATAGTAAAGGTGCATCAATTAGAGCACGAGTCAAGTGGATTGAAGAAGGTGAAAGAAACACTAAATATTTTATGGGTTTAGAAAAGAAAAATGGTGAGAAAAAAAATATTGTAAGGTTGAGAAAAGATACAAGGTTTATTGAAAAGCAAGATGAGATACAGAATGAGGTAATGTCATTCTATGAAAATTTGTACGCTAGTAAAAAAATAGATTTAATTGAGATTAATAAATATTTTGAACAATGTAGAGCTAATAAATTATCCGAAATAGATAAGAATAATTGTGAAGGTTTAATAACAATAGAAGAATGTCGTAAAGTAATATTTCAGATGAAAAAGAATAAGGCTCCAGGTGGAGATGGCTTAACAATAGAATTTTATCAAGTATTTTGGAACGATATTGAGTACATTTTTGTTAATGCACTGAATGAAAATTTTGAAAAAAATATGATGTCAGATACACAAAAGTACGGGATTATTACATTGATTTATAAAAAAGGAGAAATAGAAAATTTGAATAATTGGAGACCGATAACGTTGTTGAATTATGATTATAAGATAATGGCTGCCGTTATGGCGAGCAGACTGCAAAAAGTTATACCAAATATTATACATGAGAATCAGGTTGGTTATATAAAAAATAGATTAAGTGGTTTTAATGTAAGACTAACACAAGATATTTTTGAATTTGTGTATGAAAATGGATTTGAAGGTGCATTTATGATGGTGGATTTTAAAAAAGCCTTCGATACTATAGAATTTCAGTTTATAGAAGAATGTTTGAGACATTTTAACTTAGGAGTAGATTTTTGTAATTGGGTAAAATTGATGTATAAGGATGTAGAAAGTTCAGTATTAGTCAACGGGTGGAAAACTAGAAGTTTTCAGATAGGTAGAGGAATAAGGCAAGGATGTCCTCTATCTGCAATGTTGTTTATATTGGCCGTAGAAATAATGGCAGAAAAGATTAGACAGAATGAACTAATTAAAGGTATTTTGTTTGGTGATAAAAAGAAGAAAAAAAAGAAGAAAAGAAGACCATCTCCGTGGCTTTCCCAAGAAACAACATAACTTACTGATGAACGTCTACTCAAAGAGGCTGGACTTCAACACAGCAAGATGTACAGTACAATGTCCAATGCAGGGACGTAGACAACGGGGGGGGGGGGGGGGTGAGGGGTATGCATCCCCCCCCCCCCCCCCCACACACACACACACACACACACACACCTCACAAGGTGTGGGGGGATGACATGTACAATCATCCCCCACCCCGCCAGGTTTTAGGGAAGGATGTATTTTGTTTGTGTGTGTATATGTATACGAGTGGGAAAGAAAACATTAGTTCTATGAGCTAAGACTTGTTAATTCTAACGTTCAAAAAGTAATTTATACATCCACTTTAAATTTTCGCTGCGCGCTTCGCGCGCGAATAGATTATCTCAGTTTGTTGTGTAACTTGCGTACGTATGGTCTGGGGTGAGTATTTTTCTCTGTAGTATACCGGGCCACGTAGTTCCAGTGTAGGCTGGCATTGCTCTGGCTGCTTGTGTGACGTGCACCAAATAACACTATTTCAAGTATATATAAATGCAAAATCTTCTCCGTGGGAGGGGGATACCCCCTCCCAAACAATTCCATAAGAGTTAAGGAAAGAGAGAGAAAAGAGTAAAACAGGGAACTGCAAATATTTACAATTTTATGGAATATATTCATCTAAAAATGTTTGAAATGATCTCAAGCTCGTAGCATTACGAATTGCAATTGGTAATTGGTTATACACTGAAATTCCTCTGTAGAAGAACGTTCTTTTACAACAGTTTGACCTAGGCTTAGGCAAATTCATAACTTGACTCGAACGTAATTCATAATTGGTACTCCTCAATGAAATATTATCGAGCATATAATTAGGAGTTAAATTTTGTAACACTTTATACATCATTATGTACAAGTGTTTCTTATAACGTTTGTCGAGAAAATCCCATACCAGAGTATCATGAACATGTTGTGTAGATATATGAGAATACGGATTAATTCTCATTATGATTCGACCCGCTCTATTTTGTAATTTTTGCAATAACAAAAGAGAAGATTTTGAAGCAGATTGCCAAACCAAGTCTCCATAATCAAAATGAGGAAGTATAACATATTTATAAATGATATTCAGGTTAGATTCATTTATAGTATAACGTAATCTACCAAGAAAGCTTACAGTCTACCAATTTTCTGACACATATTTTCAATATGCATATCCCACTTCAACTCTCTATCGATGTGAATTCCAAGATATTTTGTGCTTTTAACTTGTTCAATGCATTTATCTCTAATTTTTATATCAATTTCATTACACTTTGATAACATATATCTTGTTCCAAAAAGCATACAAACAGTATTAGTGTAATTTATAAACAAATTATTTGTACGCATCCAATCATCTAACTTTAGCATTTCACTATTAAGAACAGACTGAACCTCTTTAGCATCTCCATGGGAGAAATATATAACAGTATCGTCAGCATATAGGTGAACTGAAGATCGCTTGAATATATCAGGTAGATCATTAATGAATATGGTAAACAATAAAGGACCTAAAATTGAGCCCTGTGGCACACTATGAGATAAACTTCTTTCATTAGAGGTAGCATTATTTACTACAGTTACTATTCTTCTCTCAGATAAGTAACTCTCGAACCAATTTAAGGCTGTGCCTGTTACACCAATACTCGATAATTTCTTAAGGAGCAATGGGTGATCAACCATATCAAAAGCTTTACGCAAATCTACAAAAATTGTTCCCGTATACACACCTTTGTCCATTGCCATTAACCATTCATCGGTTAATTTAACCAAAGCAGTTACAGTAGAATGCTTTGCTCGAAATCCAGACTGCACAGGTACAAGAATATTATATGTCTGAAGGTGATGTAACAATTGTAATTGTATAACTCGTTCGAGAACTTTTGTAATGCATGGCAATAACGAAATTGGTCTGTAGTTATCCGGATTCGATTTGTCACCCTTTTTATGAATTGGTATCACCTTTGCAATTTTCCATGCTCTAGGTACTTTGCCATGCACGATTGGTTTATTTATCAAATGCGTTATAGATTTCAGCAAAATATCAGCACAAGTTTTGAGAATGAGTATACATATCCCATCAACTCCAACTGACTTTTTATTCTTTAATTTCCGTATTTCAATCATTACATCAGCCTCAGATACAACATTAAAATGTAGTATATCATCACATGGTACTGACCTACACACATAGGAAGGTCTATTTGTATCATTCTGATCATTCAACAATTTACTCGCAACACTTGCAAAATGATCATTGAATGTACATGCTTGAATGTAAGAATCATCAGTGATTGGAGTATTCAACCTTGCGTTATTACTATTTGGAAGAAATGATTTAAGAACTTTCCATGTCTGATTTTTATTTGAACATTCAGACAATTTTTTCTTTGCAATTTTCTGCTTTTCTTTTCTAATAATGGATGTAACACTGTTTCTCATTTTTTTTTATTTTTTCCATAACTGATTATTCTTCTTATCAATTGCTTTCTTCTTCATTGCATCCCGTTTCTTAATCAAATTAAATATTGTTTCATTCATCCATGGAGAAATTTTCTTTCGCATGCGTTTGGTTTTGACAGGCATATGTCTATTAATAACCGATATGATCCTTTCTTCCCATTTCCTAACCGCATCGTTTCAGTCATCAATTATCTCAATTTCACTCCAGTTAAACCTTCTTAAATCATTACGTAATGCATTCCAGTCAATACCACAAGACTTTCTGAATGTTATGTAATTATGGTTTTGAGTAGTCAACTTGGTGATTTCCATATAAGGTAACTAATATAATGATCACCTAAGCATACTTCAAGAACACCAGATGACTTAACCATATCTACATCGTTTGTTAACATATGATCAATGAGGGTAGCAGTCTCATTAGTTACTCTAGTACAGTGATCAGTATTTACATAAGATAGACCATATATCTTATTAAATTGATCATACTTCTTAGTTTGTAATTCAAAGGGTGATTTTAAAATATCAAGGTTAATGTCCCCCATTATGATTGAATGACAATTTAAGCTACTCATAAATGTCAATACATTTTCATACGAGTTCAAGACACCTATTCTTGAACTTGGTGGTCTGTACCAATTCAGGAATATGACTGGCTGGGCCTTTTTAATTTCAATCATTATGAGAACTGCTTCTAAATCAATCAAAGATATGTCTTCTAAAACCTTGTATTTTACATCATCATGTCCCGGACCACACCCTCCCCCCGCTCAGTCACTTCGCTCCCTGTGTTGGAGTGCATATTTATTAGTGTGTCAAATATTTGGGTTTTTTTCGTGAAAATATATTTAAAATTTCTGGTCAATCAAATCTTGACACGCTTTTCCAGATACAGTCAATGTTAAGCATAGGTAAGCACCAGATTGCACGATTTCAAGTCCAAAAAATGAAAAAGCTCCCTACCGTGGGAAGGGGATACCCCAGTCCCACACCCTCCCCTCGCTCGGTCACTTCGCTCCCTCGGGCTTGGTCGCTTTGCTCCTTGCAATGTCTCACTCTCACACATGGCTCAAAGTTGGCAGCACTGTGAGTGTGGTTGGGATGAGCCCCTACACACCCAAACCCGACTGGTCACGACCATCTTAACATATAACCCCCCAACCCACTGAGAGGACTTTCAAGCAATTTCCTTGGTCTTGTACAATTTTGGCAGGCGGTCTCGGGCGCGAAAAAACTTCTGGACAAAATCAATCAACAGGCCCTCAGCTACTTCGGTTACATGGCAAGGCGACAAGGAGACTGTATCGAGAAGGTAATCCTTAAATTGAAGGATCACGCAGACCTGGGAGACCGAAAACCCGCTGGATTGCAGATTGACCGCATAAAATCCTTGGTTTGACAGCCGATAGCATCCCTGTACCGAGCCCCAGAATATCGTCGCAGGTGGCGCATCATCACGCAAGTCACGACCTGTCAGCCATGACGGAACCGTACCAAGAGAAATATGTGCATGTAAAGTGCAGACTACTTGTCTTATTTTAAGGATGAACTACGGTAAATGACAAAATAAATAAATGAATATTGAAAAACAGTTCCAGATCTTCTGCAGAATATTCTTTATACACAGCAACTTTGATACATGTATGTAGTTACCAAAATCTGAACATGAACCCCATTGTGGCTGCAAGATAGCTTATAACACACAGAAAGATGACCCTTCACCCAACAATCATCAAGAAAAAAATCAGTATTTATTAACTTTTCTTATTCCTTTATTTCAATCATGTGCAGGCTCTTGAATCACAGGCGTAGTAGCAGAAGCGCTACTCAGAAGAGGAAGTCCACCATGAACAGGAACTGCTTCAGGAGAGCGCCACACGCGAGGCTGACCTCACCGAGAGGTTGGCCGAGCTGTAGTTTAGACTTTAGAGGTCAATTCAAGTTTAGAATTCAGATCAATATTTAATAACTCTTCTTATTCCTTTCTTTTAATCCTGTGCAGGCTTTTGAATCACAGGCACAGTGGCAGAAGCGCTACCCGGAACAGGAAGTCGTCCATGAACAGAACCTGCTGCAGGAGAGTGTCACATGCGAGGCTGACGTCACCGAGAGGCTGGCCGAGCTGTAGTTTAGTGGTTTATTGTAGCTTAGAATTTAGATCAATATTTATTAACTTTTATTAACAGGAAGTCCACCATGATCAGAACCTGCTTCAGGAGAGTGTCACATGCGAAGCTGACGTCACCGAGAGGCTGTCCGATCTAGAGATGGAGGGGAGGGGAATGCGCCAGGAGGTCTCCAGGCTCCGGGTGGAGAATGAGCGTCTTCACTCCCGCCACTCCGATACCTCTGGTGCGGTGGAGACCCTGGATAAGGAGCAGAAGGAGCTGAAGGAGGACTTGAGGGAGATCAAGTTTAGGGAGAAACGGCTCCTGAGGGACTACAGTGAACTGGAGGAGGAGAATATCGCTATGAAGAAACAGGTAAGTCTGACTGTTTCATCTTATTCTGATTGTTTTATTGCACTAATAAATCACCTCGGAAAACTATAAGCGATTACTTCTTTCGTAGATAATAAACTGCCCGATATGCCGACATCCGGCAACCAAATTCCGACATCGGCCCAACGTCAGGTGGCTAGCTGGGTGGTCGGCATAGTATTTATTTACTTTGTTTATTTACCTCTCTATGATGTATAGTCATTAATTAGAGAGAAAAAACAACATATTAGACTTGCTGGTCATGATAGATTATATATGTAACCTGGTAGCAGTGGCGTAATGAGCAAAAACTTTTTTGGGGCAAAACTAAATCTGCATCACAGCCGGATATTGCGAGGGAACGAAGCGACCAAGCCCGAAGGAGCAAAGCGACTGAGCGGGGGGAGGGTGTGGGAGTGGGGGGAGGGGGTGTCCCCCCTCCCACGGTAGGGAGCTTTTGCATTTGTGGACTTTTGGAAACTGCAATATTATGCATACCTAGAAAGGAAATTCTGACTTGACACCATGTACTATAACGTGGGTAAGAGCGTCATGATTCTACCCCCGTCCCCCTAGACCCTCAGTAAGGCCATCTAACCCAGTCCCCTGTACACACAAGCAGAATTTCTCGCTATGTCCGCTAAAATTGAGCTTATTATATATAACTGACTATAGCGAACTATTTTACCTATTTACATTTTGTAAGCATATTATTTAGTTATTTTGTATTAAAAATCCAAAATCTTCCGGGGGCTCCGCCCCCTGGACCCCATTGATATTCCCAATGTAGCCCTTTGACTGATTCCATTCAGGGCTCCTTTCGGGTGCTTTCAAGGTACACTTATTAATCGTAACATTTCTAAACTGCTAAATCTCAACAGCTAACGGGGGTTATGCCTCGCCAAAGATGTCTTGCCAAAGTGCTCACCAAGTGTGCGACGTGCAAACAATGTCCATTTACTGTTCGTGTCAATTGGTTAGGCCTACAAGCACACAGTGTACAATATCTAATTGGATATATTATTGTTGGTTACAACATACACTTTAAGTGAAGTAGTATTACTGTTAATATACTGTGACTCTGTGAGTGTACCAAACACTCACGATAATCCTTGTTACTCATGTATAGTCTTCAATCTGGCTTTTGATTAATTCAAATTTCGTATGACTGTCATTTCCTTGATCATGTGTTTCGAAATATTGTAACTGATTATTTGATAGGTGTAACTCAGCAGTCATCATTCCTATTCTTATGAGGTTTTTTTTCTAATTATGTTTCCTACCCACAGAATTCATGTCTGAAGTCATCCCAGATTGAATACGAGTCGCTCAAGTTTGAAAACAGGAGGCTGTCGGAAGAGATCCAGTACCTAAACTCCAACATTGAGGATCTCGTGAGATCAAAAGAGATCTCAGAGAAGCAGATTGATGATCTGTTCAGTGACCACCAGTCGGAGTCCATGGAGATCCAGAAGCTGAAACAACAGCTGCGACAGGTTGAGAGCGAGAATAGTGAACTGTCAAAGCATCTTGAGAAGTCTAACTCAGAAATTGAGTCCACCCGAGATGCCCTCCAGAGCTTGTCAGATCTCAACATTTCCACCCCGGATGCGGAATCAGAGTTTGACCACTCGCAGTACCAGCATCTAGATGAAACGCATCAGAAGCTGTACAGGCTAGTGCACCTCTACAAAATCCAGGAGAAGAAATATGCTGGTATGCTTGGTAAGAAAAGGGACTTGCAAGATGAGCTAGAGGTCCTCCGCAAGAAAGTGATCGAGGAAGGTGGCAAGGGCGAGCTTCAAAAGGAAGTGGCTCTTCTGAACGAGAGGAATCGTAAGCAGCAGGACACTGTCAAAGACCTGCAGGGTCAGCTCAAGAGTGTCCATGACATGGTTGGCGATGCTCATGGCCAGCTGAATCTCACCCAGGATGAGCTTGCAGGAGCCAGTGAGGACATTGCACAGCTGTACCACCATATATGCATGGTCAATGGGGAACCTCCCAATATGACTATGCAGGATCATCTGAAAGTCACCAGGCAGAGCAGGAGGGACGGCTTCCAGGCTGAGAGTAGTGGCTGGCTCAAGGAAGTATCGGGAGAGAATGGAAGTGAGGAAGGTGCTTCAGATCAGGGTTCTGATTCTGCCACAAGTAGCCCGTCGAGGAGGGGAGATGACCACCCTAAGCATAATGGAGAAAATGTTTCATGTTCTACGTTGGTTTCTACCGTTCGAGACCAAATCAAGTACCTGAAACGCTCGGTGGAGCAGGCAGTGGAAAAGTCAAGACAGCATAGCACCGATGGCAGTGGTGCTGAAACCAAGGATCTACGAGAAGAGATAGTCAAGTACAAATCTCTGCTCATGACAAAGCGTGAGCAAGTGGCTACCCTCAGAACTGTTCTCAACGCCAACAAGACGACGGCAGAGGTGGCGCTCGCAAACCTGAAGAGCAAGTACGAGCACGAGAAAGCAATAATCGCGGAGACGTCGAGGAAGCAGCAGGATGAACTGAAAGCGCTGAAGGAGGAGGCGGCCAGCTTTGCCACCCTGCGCGCCATGTTTGCCAAGCGGTGCGACGAGTACGTGACACAACTGGATGACATGCACCGACAGTTGTCCGCGTCAGAAGAGGAGAAGAAGACGCTGAAGGAGGAGGCAGCCAGCTTTGCCAGCATGGACGACATGCACCGACATTTGGCCGCTTTAGAAGAGGAGAAGAAGACGCTGAAGGAGGAGGCAGCCAGCTTTGCCAGCATGGACGACATGCACCGACAGTTGGCCGCTTTAGAAGAGGAGAAGAAGACGCTGAAGGAGGAGGCAGCCAGCTTTGCCAGCATGGACGACATGCACCGACAGTTGTCCTCGTCAGAAGAGGAGAAGAAGACGCTCAACTCGCTGCTGCGGATGGCCATCCAGCAGAAGGTTGCCCTCACCAAGCGCCTGGAGGACCTGGAGTTCCAGAACGAGATGACCAGAGAACGACGCCCGCCACGCAAGCACAAATCCTCCAAAGTGAGTGACAATCAAATGGCTCGGGTGACTAGTATGGGGCTCCCCGTGCCTCACCACCATATGGGTCCGCCAATGAGACCCCCGATCCTACCCTCCCCCATTAGGTCCATGAGACCACCTCCACCTCCACCACCACCACACCACCACCAACACCTCCCTATGAGAATGCCACGCTACCCTTATTCTAACCAACCTCATTTCTTGTAGGAATGGGTCCCAACTATACCTGATCTTTGTCCTTTTCTTTTATTGATCTCGAATGTACTTTTTTCAAATTTTGATAACGTCATTATTTTAAGTTTTTATAGAGAAATGGAGGCTGGTGTCTGTGCTATTGCAAGTGTTGGAAGATGGATCAAACCAGAATTGCATTCCTAAAGAAAAAGATTCTTCGATCGTGCATGGTTTCATTCATGAGAGTTTTTACAGTTATCTTTTGTATTTATTTAATGCTGTTTATACAAACAATGACATGTACAACTCTCTATGAATCTATCAGACTGATACCAGTATAGATGAAATAATAAAGTTTCAATCTGCCTCCATTTGTTTCACCGTAAAATTAAAATTTTGCTCCACATGCGATAGCATGATTTTTATATTTTGACATAATTATATGTATAGCAATATAGAAAATTAGTTGCCCTCTATTTTGCACAACTCATTTAATACTAATGGACAGATGAATGTTTAACCGTGAGACTTCCATTAAATACTGGTACACACTATTCTAGGATTGGTCGAACACAACCAATATAAATTTGAAGTAAATCGTCTTTTGGGAGATTGTACTGTTTTACCATTCTGGACATATACAATTTTCGATTACATTTCTTCAACATTTCATTATCAATGTGCTTATCCCGTTGTAAGTTGGATTGAATGTACACTCCAAGTATTTGTACATTATTAACAATTAGTAATAGGGAAACATCAATGCATAAAGGTTCATGTTGGGGTAGATTTTTCATGAGTGTAATCATAATATATAGTTTGGCATGTAATATGATTTCATTTCATGTGATTATCGTGTGTCCATTTTTGCAATTCATTTAAAGTAGTTTGTAATATTGACTGGGTATGGACAGTCGATTTTCTAAAAATATCAGATATGTTCGTACAGGCATCATTAAACATGATTAAAAATAATATCGGACCTAATTTTGTGCCCTGTGGTACTCCATTGTAGTTTGTTTCATATTCACATAACATTCCTTGATATGTCACACATTGTACTAGACATTCTAGAAAGCTAACCTATCCATTCAATCAAGTATGATCTCACATTCAGTGCACTTAATTACTTAATAAGAATATTACGATCCAACCTTTCAAAGGCTTTAGAAAGGTCTGTACAAACAATAGTAGAAATTGATTTGGGTTTTTCACAATTTTGATAAATACCATGCAATAAATTTATTGAATAGTGAGTGGTCTAAAGACCAGGTCGATTTCCATATCGATTTCCATTTTTAATAATAAACATGAAAATTTCACGCATGAATATGCTTCAGAATTTAGAAGAATAGTAATAGTAATAGTACAAGTCCATTTTACTGTCCAAATAAAGGAAATTCGTTCTGTTACATGCATAAGGAAAATATGGATACAAATATATATAATTTACAACAACTACATTTACATAAATCATAAGTCTACTGATATATATTTCAAATTATCATATATTCAAAACAAGAAAGGGGCCCAAAAGCTTAACAAATAATACTTACAATATTAATATATATATTTTGATTGTTTTAGTTAATATGTGTCCAGAAAGCCTATCCAAATATCAGAATCTATCATATTATATTATACTATATGTTTCCATTTCATTTACAATACATTATCATCAATTCATGTATTTAAAATATATCATACATTAATCAAATGTTTCACTCGTAATCTAACAAATATTTTGTACCAAAATTATACATAATTAAATGTCCTCTCTGTATCTCTATTCATGTTATTTACATTATCAGTAGTTTTCAATTTTGTCTTAATCCATTCTCATTTGGTGACCTATATCACACAAAAGAGTATATTAATTCAGTAAAATATAATATTACTTACACATGATTATCAACATATGGATTCACACAATTACACATCATTCATTATCAAATCAACAATTATTTAAAATGTTTCATTCATTTCATAAACATATATTTTATAAATGTGTAATTAATAACTATTTAGTGTTGCAAATTGTGTGGTTGTTATGCATCAAACAGTTAATGTTTTATTCCATAATTATGAGCAATTTACTTGAGGTTGATTCTATTGACTACTTGAATTAAATTTAATATGGGACATCAGCATAATAATACAAACGACTATTTAGACTGAGACACTAAGGCTCAGGTGTGAGGGATCGGCTACAATTGTGTGGGCTTTAGCAAGTGTCCTTTCCTCACAAATTGTATCCAAGTCGATATCACCACAGTTCATGGTTTTGCTGGCTAGTTTTGTTACTCTGCGTATAGTTTGTCTTTATCTTTTTGTTTTGCACTGTTTTACCAAACTGCACTATCATGGGTGATATGACTTTGAATCACAGATGTGTAGAACAAGCACATGATCCTCTCATTGAAATGGAAGGCTTTGAGTTTACGAATGGTTGCATTTTACGAGTGTAGCTTTTAGATGCCCTTATCAATTCAACTGATCATTAATATGGGTGCCCAAGTATTTATAACTTTGTACATTCTCAATGGATGGATTCATCACTAATGTCAATATGAACATCAACAGGATAAAATTCCTTTTTTAAGCTAAAATCAAATATCATCTATTTTGTTTTCTTTGAATTTAACAAGAGGTGATTGTCCTTGCGCCATTATATTCAAAAGAGGAGATTGTGCTCCGATATGCATTCTCACTTTCTTTGATCAATCCTACAATTACTGTGTCATCTGCAAATATATAGATATGAACTGATGGCAAATCGGAAGTAAAATCCTTTGTGTATAAAATTTAAAAAAACTTAAGCAACCAAGTATATACATTATATTATACATTATATACCTACAGTTTACATTAGCTATTGTCTGTAAATAATAAAACATCATAGAACTTAATAGTAAATATATAATCCATTGCGGATATAGTATCGGAAATAATATCGCTAATGATATTCGTTTGTCTCGCAATGTATGGTCAAACTAAGAATCTAAACGATCATGACGTTTCGTATGCTACTGCATTACTTTGTCAAATGATAATATCGAATGTAGACACTCGGCCAATCGGCGTGTTCCGTTGTTGACCTATCAGGAACGCAATCGCTCATGCGAGATTGTGATGTTGGGAGCCACAGTAGAGCATAAAAGCCGAGTGTCTACATTCGATATTATCATTTGACAAAGTATTGCAGTAGCATACGAAACGTCATGATCGTTTAGATTCCTAGTTTGACCATACATTGCGAGACAAACGAATATCATTAGCGATATTATTTCCGATCATAGAACTTGTTGCAAAATCAAGAAAAAGGGGTGTGCTTTTACTTTTTAGCGCCGAGCATCAGAAACAAAACATATTGCAAATTATCATTGTTTAACGGAAATTCCTACGAATATATGACATGTTTGTCGGACTTCAGATCATTAAAGAGTTTTAAGGAACCACATCAAACCAATTTTGTTCGTTTCATTGAAATATAGCTTACGTTATGCGAAATGCATGTTAATACTGATGATGATAATGATGATGATGATGATGATGATGATGATGATCAGTGATGGTGATGATGATAATGATGATGATGTTAATAGTAATAATAATGAAAATGATGATGATGATGATGATCAGTGATGGTGATGATGATAATTCAATTCAATTTCAATTTATTTCATTCATCATAAAATACATAAATACAATGTACAGTATAAATAAAATACATTTACATATAAGACCATAGAAAACAAGTAAACAATTACAAACACAAAGGGTACAAATTATGAGAATGTGGGGTCAACAAAAAGTGCATGAAGCCTTATAAAACGTTGACCCCTAATAAGAATGTCATGTAAAACTATTTAAAACCTAACATAACAATTAATCAGTAACATAACAAAGTGCTCAATAATTATATTAATCATAATAGTATCAATCATTGGATGAATACAAATTCAAAAGATAACATTTATAACATCGTTTAAAACTATTGAGAGAAGGTGAATTTTTCAAATCGGGTGGTATTTGATTCCATAAAACAGGGCCTTTAAAAAATATGGAATTTTTTGAAACATTAGTTCTTATCTTTGGTAAATGATAATTAGCAGAATTGCGAGTATTATGATAGTGAACATTACTATTCAACAAAAATTTAGATGACATAGCGACAGGAAGTAGACCCCTTGAACACATAAACATAAATATTGCAATGTTAAAATTATTAATATCAAAAACAGTAAGGAGTTTTAATTCTTTAAAAATGGGAGTAGTGTGGGCATAATATGATGCATTAAAAATAATCCGAATAGCTTTTTTCTGAAGTAAAAATAATCTTAACATATAATAATCATTACAATTAGACCATGCTATGTTACAGTAATTAATATGAGAAATAATCAAAGCATAATACAACATAATTAGAATGCATCTTGGGAAATGTCTTAGGCGATAAAGTATTCCAACACCCTTTGCTGCTCGGTTGCACACGACACCAATGTGTTCATGCCAAGTTAATTTGTCGTCAATATATACGCCCAAAAATTTCACAATTGAAACACGAAGTATGTTCTGATTATCCATCTTGACAATCAAATTATCAGTTTCTATTTTTTTCTTAGTAAATATAATATATTGAGTTTTTTTAGCATTCAAAACTAACCGATTATTTTTAAGCCAATTATTTAACTTCATAAGCTCATTATTAAAATCATTTACTAAATTAACAATATTATCACTTGACATGAACACACTGGTGTCGTCGGCAAAGAGAATAAATTGTAAAAGTTTGGATGAATTACATATATCATTAACATAAATCAAAAAGAGTAAAGGACCAAGAATTGAACCCTGGGGCACTCCGCATCGAATAGGCTTGAAAGAGGAATCATGATTATCTATAGAAATAAACTGAAAGCGATTCGACAAATAATGTTTAAATAATTTCAATAAAATGCCACGTATACCATAATCATATAATTTACTCAACAAAATAGAATGGTCTAAGGTATCAAACGCTTTACTTAAGTCAAGAAATAAACCAATAGTATGTTTTTTAGAATCAATAGAAGTTGAAACTTTGTGAACAAAATCAAGAATTGCCATCGTTGCAGAGCGCCCCGTACGAAAACCATATTGATTATCTGAAAGAATATTACTCAATGACAAAAAAACATTTAATCTGTTATATAAGCATTTTTCAAAAATCTTAGAAAATAAAGGAAGAACTGATATTGGGCGAAAATTTGAAACATCATCAATAGAACCATTTTTAAAGACGGGAGTTACCCTAGCTATTTTCATTTTATCAGGAAAAATACCATGTGACATACAAGAATTAAATATTGAACAAAGAGGTGAACAAATAATATGAATAACTTTTTTTATAACACTAACATCAATTCCATCATATCCTGTACTGGTTCCATTTTTAAAATCACTAACAATATCAATTATTTCTTTACAAGTTATTGGGGTAAAATATGCAGTTTGCTCATTAAATTCAAAGTCTCGATTAAAAACACGATCAGAATATTGCATATCATTAGTAAGATTCAATCCAATATTTACAAAATAGTCATTAAAAATTTCAGACATTTCATTTTTATCATCAATAATTACACCATCTATGTTTATTTTATCTACAGCCATCTTTTTACTTGAATGTATTCCCAGTGCGTGATTGATTGTTTTCCACATAGCTTTCATATTCCCTTTATCATTATCAAATTTAACCTTATAATATTCATATTTAGCTTTTTTAATTTCATTGGTAACCATGTTCCTATATCGTTTATAAACAGTATGCCATAATCGGATGGATTTTTAATGTATTTTTTATACAACATCCATTTCTTTTTTATCTTTTTAGATATTTCTTTTGTGATCCATGGTTTATTTACACGCTTTTGCTTAATAATAATTTTTTGCAAAGGGAAACATTCATCATATACATTTAAAAATTGGTGCAAAAACAAATCATAGCTATGATTAGGATCAATAGCATTAAATGATGATGATGTTAATAGTAATAATAATGAAATGATGTTAATAGTAATAATAATGAAAATGATGATGATGATGATGATGATGATGACGATAATGATATTGATGATGATGATGATGATAATGATGATGATAATGTTGATAGTAATAATATAGGTTTTCCCGTCCATTTTAACACGATTTCATTCAATTTTATGAATTTTTACTTCAATTTTGTCCCGACGAGCCGAGAATGTGCCAATGGCCCAATGCCACCTTCAATTTCGTCTATTGTCGACCAATTTTACAAAAAGTCCATTCGATTTATTCATTTGTCACACATTATCGATCATTTCAATTCAAATTCGTCAGTCACAGATGTGTTCAGCAACTGTGACCGACGAATTTGAATTGTAATCGACGAAAATGCGTGACGAACGACTAAATTGACTAATTTATGGTGAAATTGGTCGACAATAAACGAAATTGAAGGTGGCATTCTCGGCTTCTCGAGACGAAATTGAAATAAAAATGTATAAAATTGAATGAAAAGGGGTTCAAATGGACGGGAATACCTATAAGGAAAATGATGATTTTGATGATGACGACGATGATGATGATGATGATGATGATATTAAGTAAAAAATTAGTTGCGATCGACTCAAAATCCAAAATGTAGTCTTAAATTACAGCCTCTGTAATACTGTTATATTTCAATAACTGTATCAGGAAGCTGGGATAACATGACTCGAGGAGGATGATATGAATAATGACTCGGGTTGGTCATCACCATGGCAACAACGACTAGGTCAGCAACTAGAACTGGTGCAAGTTACAGTCCATAGAATAGAACAAAAGCAGAGAGACACCAGAAAATAGCCGAGTGCAAAAACGTGTTTTTCATTACAAATTCGAAAGGCGCAATGTTATCATTTTAAAATCTAAATAATAAAAGAAATGCCATAATATGAAACATACAAATAAAATCAAATATCTTTGAGTTAAGAGAAGAGAATCGGATCTCTAAAAATGCTCTCTATAGACTCATTCCTTGCTTTATGATTTCTCTCGAATCAGGACACTGTAAAAGACGCTCCTGGTCTTTCCATTGTACTTCTGTGGTTCAGTCAGAGCAATATACGGTTCTGTAGATATATAGCGCCATCATGCGGTAACTTGACAGAGAATCAAGGGGTTCTATCATCAATAAATGCAAGGGTGTGTGGGAAGGGGCCAGTCCACAAGTAAAAATTATGGTCTTTGAATGAGGGGAGAGGCAAGGGGGGGGGGGGGTTGGGAGTGATAAGATTACATTTATTTTGTTGTAAGATAAAATTTAAAAAACTCAATACTGTTACCTGGATCACAGACAGACTGACTGTATCAAATAAATAATACAAATATATGGGTATTGGCTGTTACCTGTATCACAGTAAACACAGTACATACATTACATTATCATTTTAGTAATTATTTTATTTATTTTATTTATGTTTATAAATATTGTAAAAATGTAAGTATGTTAAAAGTAAAAAAAGAGTACTAGTTACAAATATTTCTTAACTTTTGTTAGTATTTATGCAGGCCTGTAGCCGAAGGAGGGGGGGGGGGGGGGGGGGGGGGGGATGTTGGGTGCATACGCAGCCCCCCCCCCCCCCCCCCCAAATTTAGAAAGGTCCCCTTTTTATCGGTCTCGGCCATCTAAACCAGTAGTTTCAGGCAAATTCATATGCGCGTTTACTGATGACGTATGAATGGATTTGCGCGTGTCTAATTATGACGTATGAATAGGTTTACGCATCACTGCTACAACACGTGCTAATGATCCTTTATGGGTTAAAAATTGTTAAATCTTGAAGTTTGAACATCGTGTCTAATGTTTGGTGTTAAAGTAATTTGCGACTATTTTACCCTTTTTTTAATTGATATATTGCATGTTCGCTCTAGATGTCTGATGTGGATAATAATAACAATATTGACTGGCTCTTAGTTTCGGGAGATATGGCATATATTGCCCGGGATATTGCCCTCTCACTAGACTGCTAGAACCATATTGCCCTCCCCTTCGACTCGGGCAATACAATTCCAGTTCAGGCAATAAATGCCATATCCCCCTCAATGCCAATCAATATTATTTAATGATATAGAGTGGTGAAGTGTGATGTCATCTATGACGTCATGAACATCTATTTTTAGAATTTTCAAGATTGAACTTCATTTTCCGAAAGAGTATCAAAAATAATGTCCAAATACCGAAAATCAAATTAATATGTTAAGTATTGGCTGAGATATGCCCATCCAAATGAATTTTACTCCAATAGGCAATCAGTGTTATAGTGATCTGGTTCATAAAGTTATGAACCAGTGCACTATAACACTGATCACCCATTGAAGTAAAATTCATTAGGATGGGCATATCTCAGCCAATACTTAACATATTAACTTGCTTTTTGGTGTTTAGACACGATTTGTTATGCTCTTTCTGAAAATGAAGTTCAAATTTGAAATTCCCAAAAAACAAATTATGACGTCATGGCTTCTGTACTCTATAGAGTGGTGAAGTGTGATGCCATCTATGATGTCATAAACATCTATTTTTAGAATTTTCAAATTTGAACTTCATTTTCCGAAAGAGTATCAAAAATAATGTCCAAATACCGAAAATCAATTGAATATGTTAAGTATTGGCTGAGATATGCCCATCCAAATTAATTTTACTTCAATGGGCAATCAATGTTACAGTGCTCTGGTTAATAAAGTTATGAACCAGAAGTTCTATAACACTGATTGCCCATTGAAGTAAAATTCATTTGGATGGGCATATCTCAGCCAATACTTAACATATTCAGTTGATTTTCGGTATTTGGGCATTAGTTGTGATACTCTTTCGGAAAATGAAGTTCAAAATTGAAAATTCTAAATAAAGATGTTTATGACGTCATAGCTTCTGTACTCGATAGTGATGATGATGCTGATATTGATGATGGTGATGATAATGATGATGATGTTGATAGTAATAATAATGAAAATGATGACGATGTCCATAATTAGGGAGACATTTAAAATTTCAAAACCCATTTCCCACTCCTGTTTATACCATTACCCAAACAAGGTTCAAGAGAAGTGTGAAAGCTCTAATTTATTTTGGTTGAATTTTACAAAGTTAATGGATCACTTTATACATTAGTAACACCCATTTCTTCTTTTCTTACTTTACTTCTAGATGTGTAAATAAAATGCGAGGAGACAAATTCATTGCAATTTCATTTCATTATACAGGTTTAATCCAAAAATATTTGACAAGGCTTAAATCACCATTCAAATCACAATCAGCAGAAATCAAATCGACAATTAGCAAAACTGTAACACGTATAATTCTATAGCATATGATATATAGACTCTGTAGAAACCTTAATCCATTCATGAAATAGAAATCACATCATTGATTATACAAAACCAAACAATTCCTTTACATTTGTGTAAAGCATGTGACAAATCTCTGCTGTTATTTTTCAGTGTAACCAAAACCTATTTGGCCCGTTGTTATTTATTCAACTAACCAGATTATTATTATGGTGTTTTGTGTAAATTAGTAATTTTAATTCTAAAACTATCATCTATTCAGCATATATTTCACATTACTATATATCTATTCATGTTAAATTGAACATTGATGTGCAAACTGGGCTGAATCTGGTCTAATAATTATCCAGGGAAATGCATGTTAGTTTAATCACTTAATCTACAGGCCAGCAAAACAGCATGTACAGTGAGATATTGTACACATAATATATTCTAAAGAACACATTATTTACACAACTTTTTTGGAATTCAAAAAGCACTAAAAAAATTATTGAAAAACAAATAAAAAGTTAGAAAAAAATATGCACACACTGATTTTGTACAGCTCATTCAAAATATGCTTCTTTTACAATACATGAATTTAGTTGACAAAACTAGACTTATCATACGTTACATTTATAAGGGTAAATAATAAATATTTGGTATTTTCTGTACATACATTATAGCATGACACAAAGATAACTTTACTCACATAAAACCAAACAATTTGTTTTCAAACAATTTAACCCCATGCTTAATTTATTTTTAAAAAGGGCATCAGAACAAAACCAACATTAAAATATCTTTGCTGAGAGAACCATCATTGACTCTCAATTATCTCAAAGTAAAAATATGATATTCCGTCATATTATACACGATTATATCCGTTTTGTTCTTGAAACCCCACCCCTCCTCTTGAGAATTCGATCAGATATTCTCATGAAAAATTATCACAAGTACCATATTTCTTGCGCATATTACAACAGCACAGTATAGTTCTGAATATCAAAACTCATAGACATAAAAAAATCTGTGTATAATTATTTAATATGCCCCATCTCTACACTATGAGTTCAATTGATTAACACGAGAAATACACCATATAAATACTATGATCTAAATCTAAATAGTAATAATAAATAAGTGAATCATTACAGGAATCCATTCCATATTTTGAGAAATTCGTTCAAATTGTATTTTTTAGTCAACCAACAAAAATTTAAACTCCCAATTTAATATAAATCACAATCCAATGTAAACAACAGAATACACTATCTGGCCTTTACACATGATATGTGAGTGGATAAATAGTTTTAAATAAGATAAATAACATTAAATAACATACAATGTACAAAGTGAAGGTATGATGGTTACCATCTATTGCTCCCCCTTGTAAGCACCAATAAACATTTACATAAATAAATTTGATACATCAAATTTGTTTAAAAGAGGAGAAAAATAAGTTCATTTTAAGGAATAGTGAGCTGGAAATGTAACAAAATATCAAAGTAAAGAGTTTGATGTTATGATATGTTATTTCATGAAATGCAAAATAAATTAGCAAAGAAAATGAGGCTTCACCGGGAATCGAAGCCGAGACCTCCAGATTGCTAACCAAAGCTCTAACCACTGTGCTCAGAGCTCTTATAATGGCTATTATAATATAATTACACAATATATATATATATATGCACTCACTTCTAAGAATAATGGAAACCCCTACATAATATTGAGAACATTATCAAATCTTGTTTAAATTATTGTGTTCTACATGCCACTAAATATATAGATCTGGTTGAGTTGATTTTGTTAATTTTGAAAACTGTGTAGTTTATTAAAGGGGCCTGCATTTTTTTGTTCAAGCTCATGTCCTTTCGGGCAAGTAAGTTGGAAAGCACTTTACCAAAGGACAATTTCACTTGATGGAATATCAAGTGAATATAGTCAATTTCATATATGCTTCTACATACATGTACATACAAACATGCATGAATTGTTGAAAAGTTGAACATCATACATGTGCTTTACATTAAAGAGTAAAATTATGTGACAATGTGTGTTTAAATACCTAGCATTATTTTGTTTTAATTCCTATTCTATTGGAGAGTGCAACATACCTGCCTGGTAACATTACATTTTCTAACTATCAAGCATATTGCACAATGAAATAATATATTACTTTCCTATAAAAAAAATTATTACATTCCTAAAAAAAAAGAATTTACAAATCTCAAGCTGGATTTGAAATTGAACAAAAATAGTCTGTTTCTAGGCACAAGTCGGTTCTTGCATTGCATTAACTTTGAAGTTTGATACCAAATAAAGCCCTCTGCAGACAGAGCCAACTCGACCCGATTCGACTGGTTTTCATTCGGATCGGCTCAGTTTTCAGTGCCTTGCGACACACATTTTGCCAGTCGAGAGACAGTCGGATGCCAGTTGGGGCCGATTCAACACGATGAATCGGATCCGACCGACCGGGCACAACTCTAGCCTGATTGCAACCAGTCGGATCGGGTCGAGTCAGCTCTGTCTGCAGAGGGCTTAAGACAAATAAACAGGAGAGCTTACGCAGGGACAGAATGAAGCAAACTGAAGCAAACACAAAATGAAAGAGCAATGTTAAAATATGATATAAATATTCAGAATTCTACAAGAATAAATATTGTTTCTCTTTGTCAATCCGTGGTGAAGAATCATGCAAATATAAACTATGGGGTTTTCTTGTTATGAAAAATACATACTACTTTTTTTCAAGTTGTCATAGTATGGAGCAAAAATTTGAAATAAAGCAATATCCACTGCTGGAATGCAGCATAACCAAGTATTTCAGAAGTAGCAGCTACAAAAATAACATTGAGGCCATATAGATGTGGCATATTTTCATTTTGCGTCTTTAGTGTCATTTTGTAAAGATTAAATCAAGTTTCTTTGACAATGAAGAGTATATTCATTATTTAGCAGCCAATGAGGCACTAGTCACAAATAACCGACTCTAAAGGGGTTTTTCTTCAATAAATATGACTTAATCCTCCAGTGGAGTCAGATGCAGTCTCAGTGAAACAACCGTCGGATCAGAGATAGATTTTTTGTGTCTACCAAAGCACATAACTTATTTTACAAACAGAGACACTCCACATAGCACACTGTACAGATAACTTATTTGTGACCGGCTATAGCAAAACCCGGCACTTGTCAGTAATTAATGTTTTGAAGAAATGGTTCACATAATATGTGTAAAAGATTAATGATTGTAAAATTGAAACAATCATATCTTCGCCAATTATTGACCAATTTTTTAGAACAAAGCATCAAATGAAACTTGTGAAGAGGCCTATCTAATGGTACGAAAAATCTACATTTTGATTTTTACCGACAAGTGCAGGGTTTTGCTAAAGCCGGTCACATTTCACAGCAGCAAATGAGTATGCAACTACCCTGAAGATCTACTTGCATAATATCAAACAACTAAAGCCAAACGCACAAACAGCAGACTCGATCAAATCTAATCAGACTGGTTTTCAGTCGGATCAGGTCAGTGTGCATTGCCTCAAGACTCTGATATTGCCACTTGGGAGCCAGTAGAAGGCATTTCAACATGACTGATCTGGCCTAACTGAAAATCAGTTGGTTCAGGTCGAGTCGGCTGTATGTACGGTGAGATTAACACATTTGAACAGCCTCAATAGTGGTTAAAACACCCTGAAAACAGGCTTACGATATGAATGTTATGAATACATTTTTATGAAGTCAGAGAACATGAATCATGCAACCAACACTTAGGACTGTACTACGGACTAGTGTGCGAAAACATAGTACAGTCGAAAAGGTCTATGAAAGCTGTATAAATTTGGCATGGTGAAGAAAGCAGTAATTTATTGAAGCTGTTCCTCTGCTGAGCAACCACACTATATTTATCATTTTAACACTGTAATTGTTAACATCATCTACAGTCAAACCCCTGTATTGTGACCAACAAAGGGAAACCCCCAAAAAAGTGGCCACTGTAGACAGGTGACCTCTAGAGACAGGTCTATATAACACTGTTCTTCTCTCCAGGGGGTCACTTTTGGTGGCCACTATAAGCAGGTTGACTGGTATAGTACACAGGTTGCCACTCAGCCAGGTTTGACTGTATCTTCTTTTGAGGTTACTAGCCACTACCAGTAACTGTAAATTGAGAGTTATTCAAAAGTAGATTTATCTCTTTTTTGGGGTGAAATATTTCATATGATATCAAAATTATACATTCACCTTCTGAATCAAATGAAATACACATGAAATCTCTGATTAAAATTGACATATGTACATGGAATACATAAGAGCATAATTACACTTTAAAACAACATATGAACATTCTCTCAGGGGTCCTTTTGCAACTTGACAAATTGCATAATCATCATAAGTAGTACAATGATCAAATGATGTCATGCACATTTTTATGATAACCCTTGGATATCAAAAATATACTACGCCTTTCTATTCGATTTTGTTCCAATATACAGATTTCTTATCAGCCATTACAACCAATAACTTATTTTTGGCAGTTTAGTGTATATATTGAATCACCAGCAGCCAAAGAGTTAAAGCTGCATCGTTGACCAAATGAACACATTCTCTGACCAAAGGGGATGTAATTTGCCCTACTACTGCCCTGCTCTGGTGCCTACATTGAGATAAAGTGTTTTGATGACCACCACTATTACAGGCATCCCATTAGCCATTACAACCAATGATCGACATATATTGGCAATTTCCTGTATATTAGCATCACCAGCATTCATAAGAGTTAAAAAGCTGCTACTTTGACCGTGGGAAACCATTTGCTGACCAAAGGCAACTCTTGGGGATACTCTATGGCTAGCCACTGCACTGGTTTCTGCAATGAAGACGTACCATTGGACCGACATTAGCCATAACCCATTTTTTTTGTATAGTACAGTGTTTATTCACACCACCAGCGTATAGTGTATGTACAGAGTAATAGCTGCTTCTTTGGCCATAGGAATCAATTCACTGACGAAAGGAAATGTCCTTAGCCTAGCCACTGCACTAGACTGGTGTACGTCTGCACTGAAGCCTGCATTGATGACCACCACTGCACTGATGTCTCATTAGCCGGCCATACATTTGTTGGCAGTTTGGCTATAATCGCATCACCATTTGCTGACCAGAGAGATGCATTGAAGTCTGCAGTGACCATTGCACTGACCATTGCACTGACCATTACATTTGCAACTGTACTGATGTCTGTGCAGAGGACAGCATTGACTGACCAAAGAGGATGCTATTCCCTAACCGATGCACATGACCACCATATTCAGCATCATTTGCTGACCAGACTAGCCACTGCTCTGGTGTCTGCACTGAAGACTGCAGTGACCATTGCACTGACCATTGCATTGGCAACTGTATTAATGTCTGTACTGACCGAAGATGTCGCTATTGCCTTTAACCACTGCATTGATGTCTGTACAGATGACAGCATTGACTGACCACCTAACCACTGCACTGACCAGTGACCGCCATATTCATAACCACTGCATTGATGTCTGTACAGATGACAGCATTGACTGACCACCTAAATGCTGCACTGACCAGTGACCGCCATATTCAGCAAAATGCAACCTCGTATTCAACCAGCAAGATGGTGTTCAGTATTTTTGTTGTGCTCGTCTCGCTTTCTTGACCTCCCGTAGCCGCTACAAGGAGATGGAAGGACGTCCGCATGGACAGCTAAGTTAAGTGAAGTCATCCTCATGCTGGTTAAGGCTGTATGGTTAAGGAGGAGACCAAAATACAAAATATATATTATAAACAAAATATGGAAATAGTTACTTCTGTGGTGTCTTTCAAAAACATGAATTGATATTTAATAGCAGAGGGAAGTATGATCCAGTAGTTCTGAAAATTCATAATGAGATTTAATAGTAATTTCAAAGCTACCCTACTGGTATACATCAGAGACTGAGTGTTTCTGTGAAGGATTTTACATATATCATATATAATGTATATATGTTATCTTTTTTAATCCTCATCCAACTGACATTATTGTATAAAAACTTTTAATCATAAAACAGGGCTCAAGGCTAGGACTATCGCACTGGCCCAGGTTTACCAAATAATAGAATCTTTGGACCACCAATAAATTTTCATTTGTAAGATTGTCAAATTTTACTTGTAGAATTTGGCAACCAATATTACAAAGATTACTTGTAGAATTTGGCAACCAATATTACAAAGATTTAAATCTTTTTATATGTCCCGTTGGGGATGGCAAAACTTGCCCAAAGAAACAAGTAAAGGATAATTCATGCATATATGACGTTATTTAACCCGTTCCCTTCGAGTTTCTGAAATCCCCATAGACTTTGTACACAACCCACCCGGTTCCCTAGTCAAGGGGTTAATATAATTAAATCAAAGTATACAACAGGCATGTTGCAGCTCAAATCTCATTCAAATTGTTCCGAGTAGAAAGGGTTGAATTTTACATTACAATGGACTACGTTATTTCACAGCAATACAAATATTAGACACAAGCACTGATGAATTAATACATTCACATTAGATGAGTTTTTAATAACACAGATATGGGTAGTTCACACAAAAACTAACATGCATCATATGCATGCTTTGTGGATGAATGGTACAAGTTTTTAAATGATAAAAGAAAATTGCTCATGCCTAAATGATATTTTTTTTTTTTTCAATGTATATAATATGGGATTGCTCAAATGCCCATAGGCTATTAGCATGTATGATTAATTATGTTGCAAAGAGAATGCAAACTCATGAATGATAAAAAGAAAGCTCCTTACTGGAGTCGACAATCAATAATTGAAATTAAGCTCACCATGCATCAAGTCAGGTGACGAAAACATACAAAATACTGTAATGATAAATTGTGCTTAATAACAATTGATCCTCCAAAATAATATAATTATGGATCACTGGATTTATGCATGTCTGTAGAACAAGCTCAATATATCATCCAGCCAAAACTGTAACAAAAAAATATGTTCCATACAGTATCTACCTAAATCAGGCAGTATCGACCACAAATGGAAGTGATACCTTGGAACATTTCTTATTAAAGGAATTAATTGGCTAATTGTTCTCTTTTCGGTGAAAAAATTATATAACTAAATTTAACCCCGCTTTTAGTTCAGGTAGTTGACTATAGGAGTCAAGGAAGGCCACTTAGGCCAGCACTTTCTATCCTAGCAGAATCTTCATCACAGGTAGAACAGTCACTATTATGAATATTATTGTTGTGATATGACACTGGCACGGCGTATGTCAGAGGGGATAATTGGGGTGCGATCCGTGGATAATGATGGCAAAAGGCTGTGGGGTGCATATGTCAAGAGTGACTCGTATGGGCAATTGTGAGATAGACCGATAGTGCTTTGCATCTTCTTTGAGATTTGTATAATATATCTGTTGAATTCTGATTATATTCCAGGGCCCGTATCATGAAACCCCAATAGCTCAGTTCCTTCTAAGTCTATTTTAGATAATAGGGTTTAGTATGCTAAGATAGATTCTTGTAGTTGCTAACTAGGGTTAACTGAATACTAGGTAATACATTCTTGCCCAGATAACCAGACAGAGGCTCTTTGCAATATGCGCTATATAAATGTATATTATTATTATTATATAATAAGGGTGCTATCAGTGGATAATGATGACAAAAAGCTGTGGGGTGCATATGTCAAGAGTGACTTGCATGGGGAATTGGGGAATGGACTCACAGTTATCCGTGTCTTGATCTGTCTTCTATGAGATTTGTTGAATTTAAAGGTTGTTCTGATTCAAATTTATTTTAAAATATAGAATTTTGCCAGTGTGTCAGTTCTAACAAGTGGAAAACATTTCTAATTAAGACAATTTTCAAGATTATATTTTGGCTAAACTTCCCAGAAGTGGTAATGGTGTTGCTTTTTAAAGTTCAGTTATAATTTATCAAAGTGTAATGCATTTGTTCTGAAGATAAGTTCTAAAGTATTATTTACTCATCTCTTGATGTAATCTCAAGGGGTTTCTATTTATCATTAAAAATGTTTATAGTTGTGTGCATCCTAATTAGACGCAAATGTTTATTTAGTGCCTAATTACTACCTCACATTTCTTATCATCTGCTAGCTTGTGAAACATTTAAACCCATTGCCTACACTACAGGAAACTCGTTGATTCAGTATCAGCTCTATGAGAACTGTAAAATCTAGCAGGGAATAGGTTAATTGACGCGTTTACTTTTAGCATTCATAATTCAAATAAAGTGTCATTTTTTCTTCAATTTCATTCATGCATGTGAACCGTGCTGGATTAAAAGAATCAATAAGAATCAAGAAATAGATGGAGAAACGGCAAGTGGTTGAGACAGGTATGTCATACATGTGAACAGGGATCAACACTAGTACTTGCCCGCTTGCCCGGGGCAAGTACAAATTTGTGTTGGGCAAGTGAAATGTCTTAAATTGTCTGGTTTGCTTGCCCGATGCAACGATGCAACTTGCCCGGGCAATGAAATAATTGTTCAACTATAAGAGAATAATAATTCTTACATCTAAATCTCATCAAGAAGTAAAACGGGCAAGTAAATTTTATATTGGGGCAAGTAAACCTTCAAAATGGATGATTTTATTTGCCCAAAAGGGCCAGTAGAGAAAAAAAGTTAGTGTGGAGGCTTGCATGTGAAAGTGAAACACTGCATTCAATATTGTTGGAAACCAAGTCCACACAAACCTTTCATACTGTGAATATCTGCTATCCATTACTTTAGATAATAAGGATGGAACTTTCTGGACTTTCTATAAGAGGTAGAGAGTGAAAATGAAACGGGGAAATAACATACTGGGATCACACAGGTATGTAATTCTGTTTATTCAAAAGGGGCAACAACATGCATATATATATGCACAACAAAATATATAGTTTATTATGTAAATAATATATGTAATTTTGCCCATGATTTTTATGAAGAGTTTTGTCAAGAGTTTGTCAATTTGAGAAGCTGCTGAAATATGAAGAAAATGGCAAGCAAAGATGTGATACTGTTAATTGGAATTTTAACAATATACCTTGCTATTCATTTAATCAGCAAAGTAGAATTTAAAAGGCATTACATTGTATTATACCATGGCAGCATTTAATCTTTAACATTTTTTAAACTGGCATTTTCCTGCTTTGAAACATATTACAAAAGACAAAACTGACAAAAGACACAATGTATACATAAAATAGCAATAATGATAACAAATAGAACAACCATGGTACAATACATTAAAAACATGTGTATTTCCCACAGTTGCCCGCCAGGGCCCACTTATGCCATGTTATTCTACCATGAAAAATGGGTCACTGTTCAAAAAAGAAAACATGATAACAAAATATTCCGCTAATTAGTTTCTAGGCCATGGTCTGTTGACTCACTAAAATAACAATTATAAGAAATTATATGATGATGAGAACATGTGGAATAAGGACAAAAGAAAATCAATAAAAGCTCGAGCACCACTGACGACAGATATGAATAACGGTGAGCTGTAACATAGCATCGCAAAAACCAGCACTTGTATAAAATAATTAAAAGGGAGACACCCAACATATAAAGACATGCAGTGGGACTATTATGACAATTAAAAGAGATCTAACATGTAAACACATAAAGTGGGACTAATAGGAAAATGTAATGAGTCATATGGGAGACAAAGACAGAAATAAAAGTAGGAGCTGTGCTCGACCTTCACCTCTCATCAGCCATGGAAAAGCGTTAGAGCTAGAATGGAATGGTAAAAGGAATGGTATATAAGCATGAAATGTAATAGATTATTGTATTAATTGGGGTACTGAGAATAATTGATAGTTCTGCTAAAATGTGGGAGAAACTTTACATTTTGACATGAACACACATTTTTTCATTATAAGGATAAGTTACGAATGTAAACATAAATGTGAAAATTTAATTAATAAATGTAATATACATTAATTGTCAGGGGTTAAATATCATTAAAGATTAAAATATTATTAAAGAAGGCCATCCAAATTTGCGGGGTGAAACAATAAAGAACAGCAATACAAATGGGAATCTGATAGGACTTGAACCCATGACCTCTTGATTGATGGACAGACCAGAGGGGTGTTTCACAACGATTTTAAGTTGAACTTAACTTTCAGTTTGACTTGATTTATGACAAAAACATTTTTTATGTAAAGTTTATACATTATTTTTGTATATTATCTGTTTTAAGAGCATAATTAATACTATTGTCAAGAAGATTTATCATTATAAGTCTCAAATTGACACATTTTTGCTCTTGAATACATTATAATTACAAGGCTACAAATTGCTTTCCATAATTGTTGGGTCCAAACTTAAGAGATAAGTTCAACTTAGGATAATTGTGAAAGATCCCCCAGCACTATACTATGCAACTGAGTAATGTATGGAAGCTGTATACAAAAATGAGATGATTAGTAAATGATGGATGATAATGGCAAATATCAGGAAAATCAAACTCACAAATCCAATCTAACGATTATGCTGGAAGAGAAACAAGAAATAAACAAATAAATGAATGTAAAATGCAAAAATAATAAGAAGATGCCAATATTGAATAGAAAGTGGTATATTTAAGATATAATCAAACCTGTAAAGTGACCACCCAAAGGGAAAGAAGAAAAGTGGCCACTGTAGACAAGTGACCTCTATAGATGGGTTCCAAAATAATGTTTTTTTCTCTGCAGGGGATCACTTTATCAGACAATAGATGACTTCTGCAGACCCATCAACACTTCATTTATAATAATAATAATAATATAGGATATTTATATTGCGCAATATCCACCTAACATAAGGTGCTCAAAGCGCTTATTATAATTCATGATACAATTTTTCTGGAAATCTATTTTCTGCAAATTTGGGTGGAAAGGACTATTGGAACTAACCATCGTATGAAAATGATTTAGGAGTGCTGGTTCGCTTCAATCATTTTTTAATACAGATTCGAACATAAATGCCCTCCTCTGTAACACCTGCTATAAAATAAAAATGCCAAAGAAGGCTATTTAGCAACCCAATGTGAGTAAAAGGTCTCCAATATATTCCTACCCTCAAGCTGCGCTTAAATCTGGATTTTAATTTCCTCCATCCTATCCAAGTGGAAGAGATCTAATTATTCTTTGTTAATGCGGCCAGCAATGGGCAGAAAATTGACTAAAGAAAAAAATCCTGAGCTGATGTATACGATCTGTAAGGATTATACTAGCATTGGCTAAAAAAAACTAAGCCAGTGATCTAATTTTAGCAAATCCTATCTCCTTAATTAGATTTATAATTAACAGATTAATTTCCTTGTTGTCACCTTCTTACCTTGTTGTAGGACCTACGCTCATTATGTTAATGTACAATGTATGAATATCTACATTGACAACCCATTCATTCACAAATGACACTGTGCTGTGTACACATGCATGCATGCACACACATACACACATACTGTACACTGCTATGAATGCACTCACACACACACACACAGAAAAACAGCTCTTGAGATACACACGCACACAAACACACAAAAAATATAACAAGAAAATACAAGCTTATTCTTATTGACACACAGTGCACACACATCCACACAAACACACATGCACACACACTATAAACATACATATTAACACCCACATACACATGCACACATGCACATATAACATACACACATTCACACACATACAAACACACACATGCATATACACACACAAACACAATCACACACTAGCTCACCAACACACATTCAGAACAAACCACAGTACGTTAACCCATTGAGGGCTATAAAGACCAAAATACAGTACATTTCACCCTTGTTTTTTTTAAATCTTGACTTTAAAGGGACCTAATAACTTTGTTGGCATGTACAGAAAGTGATGAATGGTTGGTAAAATGCATAGTTTTTTTTATTTGATATGTCCTATCTAGTGGATAGTTAAATATCTGAACACTTCAATCATAAATATCTTTCTAAAAAGAAGAAAAAATTTGTTCTTTGCTTCTATTGGTAATACAAATACATCAAGGTATGAGAGAACTGCTAGATTTCAAATGAAGTTTTGTGGATTTGGACAATGTTACTAGATTCCCTTTAAAATAAACTTTAAATAACATTTGGTCCCCATCAACTAGCATCCAGCTAGTTTCTGGTTTGCCTTCATTAGAGTCATTCAATTCACAGTCTCGGCAGCCTATTATATGACACACAGCTTCAAAGAAATGACCACCCTGAACCACCACTCTGCCCCATGCATCCCCACTACTTCTCCCATGGGTGAACAACCTCTTAAAAGCATAAACATACACATGCAGAAACAACAATGAACACAAGCCATGGTGTGCCATTAAATGTTCACCCTATTTCCTTTATTATCTGCATGCAGCCAGTTTCTGGTTACCTCTAATTAGCGCTATTAATTCTCATTAAACCAGTCTCAGCAGCCCATCATACCAAGCAGAGGTCAAAGAAATGTCTCACGTCTTACATCAATATCCAGCCACCCCCCCCCCCCCCCCCCTCCCCACCTACCATCTACTTACCTGCCCCGTGCACCATAGGGGCCCTACACCTATCCCTACTCTACCTCCCTAAGTCATTTGCACATCCCCCATGCTAGAAATTAAAGGGGACCACCAGGCAAAGAACAACACATTATTATATGTTTTGGTATCGTTTTGTGATATCAAATAGATACCCAACATTTTACAAAGGGTTGTGTAATTCATAAACAAAGCAATTAATTTCCACCACTTACGGAACCACTACTATTTCCTGGTTCCATACGGGCCAAACATTTGCGAGTGCGCCAATGCTATTCACGCGTACGTTTGTATATCCAGGATGATTCGTTCGCTCTGCACAGAGCGCGTTGACTCTGCACACCGGTAGTCTTCTCATTCAGACCGCATTCAGAATGGTGATGCATTTTTCAATTATATATTTTTTCTGGAAACATATTTTTGTGAATTTGTTGATGGAATGGAATACTAAAGATGTTACCTTTCTTTAATAAGAATAATATTTTTGGGTGGTGGTACCCTTTAACGTTTGTTTGCCTTGAGGCCCAGTTGGGCATGTAAGAATGAGATTTGTCTAATTCTAGTGGCCTTCAAAATCTGAATCTGGTGGCCCCAAACAAAGAAAAACATTACAAATTCTGTTATCATATTTGGTATTTTGGTTGCCCAATGCCCATTCAGACCAGTGAAATTAAGCAATTTGGTGGGCCAGCAGACAGTCTGCACTCATTTTGAGCACTGCTTGGGAAATACATTTTACTAAAAATAAGATGGGTTTTGCCAGAAAATATAATGCTTTTTGCCTAAAAAAGGGCCTGAATAGTTCATCAAAAATGTTCCATCTTGAAAAGTATGGGTAATTTATACACCAACCCCTCCCTTCTATTTCCTTAATTTGAGACCCCCCCCCCCCCCCCCCCCTGTCTTCACTTGGGTTGGTGGGTCAAATCCCAAGGAATTTTACCCCCAATATTTTAATTTTCTAAACCTTCGCAAGGAAAAGGGGGGGTGGGTGGGGGAGTCCCTAGCCTCCCTACCTCTTCAGGCCATGACAGCAACGGCCAAGAGCCTCTCTGCGCTGCTGTGCGTTCGCGCAAAGGATCTTGATACAGTTATCGCTTGGGCTCTGAGTCTTTTTGGTGAACTTATTATTGCCATACATTTGTTTTCATTTGTGATCAAAGCACAAATAAACCTCGCGTACAAACATATGCCTGGTTGACTCATCGAACAGTTTTCCTGTGATCTCTGTAGCGGGCAATAATGGATTTAGATGCCACAGAGATTGGAGATATATGGGTTTGCTATTCGTCAAACCTGATGCAAAAAACAACTTCAGCAGCATTGATTGTAGGCTAGCATGGCAGCTCTCATGACCGCAATGTGTATGCTGTCTGTGACCTGAGCTTGTAGGCTAGCATGGCAGCTCTCATGACCGCAATGTGTATGCTGTCTGTGACCTGAGCTTGTAGGCTAGCATGGCAGCTCCTATGACCCTAATGTGTATGCTGTCTGTGACCTGAGCTTGTAGGCCAAGTGTATTCTGCTCTTCATGCGTGAAATTCTGTCTCAATGACCAGTGCTTTTAATATGCAGGCTTCATATGATGACACACGCAGTACCCCGGGGTACCGTTGTACCCCGGTATCCCGCGTTGTGTAGCGCCATCTTGCGTCCAACCGTACCGCAGCTATTGCGTTGTGCATGCAGTGCAGCGCGCGATTGTATGCACGCTATACCCACAGTACAGCCCTAAAAATTAAATCAATAATTAAACAAAATGGCGGATTTTCGTCTGGTATCCCGGGGTACCGTTTATGTCATCATATATCCCCTGCTATGTATGTACACTTATTGTCTTAACCCAATCCAAACTGTTTGCTTATGGTTGGTAGAACCAAACAGCTTCAATAAGCTCCTTGGTAGAACAAATGTATTCTCAATGGACCCCAGCCAGAGTATTTTGGACCCAGTATTGAATAGGTTAAACAATTGGAGGTGATCTGACTACAGAATATCAGAATGCATTTAACATAAAAACCTATCCTGAAACATTTCAAGCTCGGTCTTAGATGGGTTAATGCCCGGTCACATATCACTGGGTAGTGTAAACGGATGCCCGACGAATAATAGAACATTTTCAAAATCATATTATCCGTTGGTAAAAGTCATCTCCATTGCTTCATGTACAAAACATTCCGCCGGATAGAACAACGTACATTGCTTGACAATGAACGGACAAGAAAAGAATATGAACGTAGACGAACGAATGTAAAAAAATTATCTCCGTTTGGCATCCGTTTACGCTATCCGGTGATATGTGACCGGGCCTTTAATCATGGTGAAGTGAAGTGCAACAAAAGTGTATTAATTCATGTGTGAATATTGTTGTCAATGGAGCCTCTATAATGTAAACATACTGTATGCATACATCATTTTGCATCAATGCATGGCCAGCACATTATACAGATCCTATCTACTGCATCTACGTACATGTTCCCTTTAGTGTGTTAACATTCATGTATGTTTGTTTATTCATGAAATCACTTATGGTGTCTGAATGTGACTAATAAAATGAAACAAATGAAAGAATAAATGAATGAATGAATCTTTCCCATAGTAAACATAGTCCAAGTTAACCCCTTGACTACGGGAACCGGGTGGGTTGTGTGCAAAGTCTATGGAGATTTCAGAAACTCGAAGGGAACGGGTTAATTTCATGTCATCTACATTCATGGGTGTAGAAGGTGGAAGAGGGGGGAGTGGGCTGCAGCTCCTAATGCAAGTTTTAAAAACACCAATATTGGGGGAAAAAGCACCTCATATTCAGAAAATTGTCAGGCTAAAGCAGCCCATTTCAGGAAAATTAAGCTCCTTTTTTTGGAAGATGTACGTAATTCTAGCAATCATTTGCCACAGGTATGTCCATGCCTATAATATCTACAAGTGCATATCTTTAAATCTCAATGTGTCTAGGATAATGCCTCTTCATCAATACTGAGTGCAATACCTCTGACAATGTAGGACTTAAAACAAGTTCAAGATAATTGAAATGACAGGACTGCGAGAGATAAGTCTAATGAACAAGTGATATGTGATGCCGAACCTGACTTTATCTTCTGTTTCCTTTCACTAGGGTTTATATCTCCTAGTGGCTTCATTGCTTTTAATGTATGTCTTTTGATTGATGTGCATTTGTTAACCCATTCCAGTTGATCTGATTTTGCTATAAGTATAACATGTTTTTTTTTTAACTCTTAAAGTGCCAGTGAATTTAATGCTCTATGGCATTTGTGTGTAATGTAACTCCCAAAAATTGCTAGCTTGGCACTCAAGGAGTTAATAGACTCAAGCATGAGTAGTTTGGGGACAAGTGATGAAAGGGTAGAAAGCGTATGTACCATCGAGTGCACCGTATGGCTGCCTGATTGCCCTGCTCCCAAGGGAGTAGAAAGTGTTAGTCCTGTGCTTATTAATAATGATGGTGTTCGATGACCGGGATATATCACTGTTAAACGATTAGAGATGATTATGATAAATCATATTAGGCGCTATCAAAATTGAGGGATATCTTTTTTTAGTACCGTAAAACTCCGTGTATAAGACGCACTTTTTTTCCGTCGGAAAATTTTCAAAGTGGGGGGTGCGTCTTATACACAGGTACACCCGGTAGTCATGTTTAATGCATATTAAACTGGTCTAGGGCATGACAAGAGCTTGATATAAGGGGGAACATTTATCAAAATATACCTTTTTCCTACATAAATTATAGTGGTTAGCAAAACAAAATGCAAGTTTTTAAGCAGTAACACTGCTACTAATTGAATATTCAGATATTCATGAGTAGCAGCACTCATTTAATATTCAATTTTCTAAACAGTGGTTATACATTTTTCTCAACAAAAAAGTTATTAATTAATTTAGTATTTTGCATATTTAATGAGCATTGCTACCTCATGAATATATGAATATTCATGAAAAAAAAATATTCAAATTTTTTTTTTTTTTTTTTTTTTTTTAATAGAAAGTTGGGGGTGCGTTTTATACACGAGTGCGTCTTATACACGGAGTTTTACGGTACACAGGATTTTTTTTATTTTATCGGAGGACTCAGAAAAAGTATTTCATCTGCAGCATCAATTGAATATATCATATCAGTAGTTGAATTAATGTAAATATGATGAGTCCACTGCTAATAAAATGCTTCCACAAATTAGAATGGATGCATGTCAATTGGTTGTTTAAAGGGGTATTCCGGGCCTGATAAAACCATTGTTATTTGAATAAGCAGAATAAGAGGCATAATTGGTGAAAATTTGATCAAAATCAGACAAGAAACACGGGAGTTATACTTATCTGAACATCATGTAGTAACGAGCGATCGTTTCAAAATTGCCGCCATATGCAACATCATTGACGAGCAACTCGCCATGGCTTTAGTACATGAAAATACACTTATTTCTCATTTTCGTTGCTAAAAATTAATTTTTCTCTGCTTGTTTTCACGAATTCATAGAAGAATATCGATGGGCCAACCTCTTTGGAATTTGTAAGCTCATAAATTTGCTTTGTTATTAAGAAAATTTAAATTTTGTAAAATTTCCATGTAGAAGTCAAAATGGCTGCAGCTCGCAAGTGACGTCACGATCGATAGCAATTGCGAACGATACTAAAAATCAGAGCAAAGTTCATCCTGTCATAACTTTTTTATTGCTCTCCTCTTTTGGCTCAGATTTTCGATCATGATTCTTCATGTTCACTTCATTTTATAGCAAACATCACATTTCTGGGGTGGAATTCCCCTTTAATCCCCTCATATTTATGACAAGATACCTGAAATGGGATAATTGTTATGACCTAAAGCTCCTTGTTATAATGAGGTACATGTATCACTGTGTCTAAAGCCCTCCGCACACAGAGCCGACTCGACCCGATCCGACTGGTTTTCAGTCGGTTCAGCTCAGTATACGTTGCCTCAGGACTCCTGTTTTGCCGCTCAAGAGCCTGTCAGAGATCATTCGAGGACGATTCAACGTGTTGAATCGGCTACGACTGAGCAAAACCGACTCTAGCCTGACTGAAAACCAGTCGGATCGGGAAAACCGACTCTAGCCTGACTGAAAACCAGTCGGATCGGGTCAAGTCAGCTCTGTGTGCGGAGGGCTTAAGTTAAGACTAGGCGGGAGCAGGTGGTTGGCCTAGTCCCACTGCAGTGCATCCTTTTCCATTTCCTATCCGTTTGATGCCCGGAAGGTACTAGCAGGAAACAAAATGATGCGGACCTAGTTCGGGATGGACTAGTAGGATACTTTTATTTAAATTCGACTCCCGTTTCAAAATGAACAGACATCAGAACACACTAACATGAAACGAAACGGATCGACTGGACAAAGCGCATGGAAGGTAACTAGGCGGATGTTGGGTGCATACCAGTGTTGGGTATCTCGAGATCGATCTTGATCTCGAGACCAGTCTCGAGATCGGCATCAGTAATCTCGATCTTGTTCTTGATCTCAGACATTTCTGATCTTGATCTCAGAGGTTCTGATCTCGATCTTGAGCTACGGATCTTGATCTTGATCTCGGACCCTCTGGTCTTGGACCCAACACTGGTGCATACTTTTTGGTAGGATGGCCTGATGGGACATGGATGGAACTTACAGTTTTGCCACATTTTGGTCGGATAGGAAACAGAAGGAGATACGCTGCGGTGGGACTACTCACTACCCCATAAGCATTTAGGCACCTCCCTAATGAAGGCCCCAATATGGCAATATCTTCAATTCGTGCAGACAATTTTCTCTGAACTGTGATGTACCTGACTTCGGAAGTACACTCTACATTTTTTCCCTGAACTGATCATCGTGCAATGATTTCAATGCACCTTAATAATCCAATTACATCAAAAGGGGCAGTGTGTTCAACCTTAAACATGCTCGCAAAGTCATCCTTAATTGAATTGCTTCCCGATCCTGTTATGGTATTACTGCCTGGGGCTAAATTTGTACAGACGTTGAATTCATATATGTGGAATGTGGACTTTGGATCCGCCTACCTATAGTTTTGAACATGAACTTTACGCTCTTTAGATACTGTCAATATTTCATTCATAACACAAGTCTAAAATATGACTTTTTAACTTTTTTAAATGCTAGAAACTATTTTCTCTTGATTTAAAAAACAGTATCTACAACTTGGTTTTCATGAACATTACACTCTATTGATGTAAAATTCCCAAAACATGATTCTAAAATATTGTAATAACTTATAAACTGCTATGAATTAATCTTTTCTTGATATGAAAAGACAGGATCCAACCATCTTTTTAATATGTAAAATTGTCTATAGATGCAATTATCTTTCAGTTTCTTTTGTAAACGTGTTTGGAAAATTTTTTATACAGGCACACGCACACACTTATGCACACACTTATGCACACACTCACACAAACAGGCACACAAACTCATTTACATAAACACACACACAAACTTACACACGTATGCACGTACAGACATCCATGCAGCACACCAACTAACACAGTTCACAGCACAACATGCAGTACTAGTGCAAACAAATACACACACACACGCAGACTGAATACAAATGGCCCTACTAACACAATAATGTGCATGGTTCGTATTTCTTTTTAACCCATTCAGGACTGATTGATTTTCCTATAACATGTATTCTCCATAGACCCCAGTATTTGTTGGGACCAGTCCTGAAGGAGTTAACAGTACAATACAGCATTTTTCACAATACAACATTTAGGTGACATTTGCATGAAAACAAGACATAAACACAACTTTTAAAAAACATAGCAAAATGAAACAAATAATAAAAAAAACATAACATGTTAAGGAGTATTTGTATCACTGTTCATTACGCGAGGACAGTTCTCACTTTGGTAGAACTGTATTGTAGTCAAATGATTGACCATTTGGAATGAGAGTTTTCATAGAACGTCTGCCCCTCCTTTGAGATGTAAACTTAACAAAAAATAATTTAATTTTAAAAGTTATTTTAATTTCCATCACCCCTTTTCAAATGCCCATCCTGTGATGGATTCTTTGAAAATAAACCATATTTCTTTTAGAAAAAAATAAAATGATTTTACACCTACATATTGAACAGACCATTATTTTTTTAGAATGTTGACAGGAGGTCCACCTTCCGTTCTATGTCACCATCATCACACCACCAATCCTGTCATGAGGTGGGGGTAGGGCATGAGAGGAGGGTGTCAGGAGGGTAATGTTAGAATCTAAGTGAGGTAGCCACAGAGAAGGGTTTTGAACCATGTACCTACAAGGTCAGTGATACAAGTACTAGACTAATGGACTGGATCCTATGGAAAGGGCCAAAGGGGTTAAATATAATGTATTACGATATTAAAGATATCAATTTTTTGTCAGGTTTTGTGTTATTCATGAATCAATGCTATTTAGCTACATGTATCACCAAGTTAGAGCCCTAAAGCATCATTCCCTAAACCTGTAGGTAAAAGGTGGATGGCAGAAGGACTTGGAAGGTGGGGTACTTGCAAATGCAATGTTGTACTAATGACAAAATATAATTCATGAATGTTTTTTTTTCTAATTTTCTCTTCTTTTTTTTCCAAATTTGTCATGGATGAAGGAACTCCACAAGGGTTAAAAAGAGGACTAATACATGACAGTGGGCAAAATCTACTTCACAAAATAGTTATACCTGGGGAAAATAAACAAAACATTTTACAGAAAAATTAGAGACAAAAGATTCAACAAAATACAAGTGATTAATTGCGCGATGGCAGGAATAAAGGTAGTGTGACAAAAAGCTAGACATATGGAACAAGGTTAAACATCAGAAGCGTTAGGTTTTTACCGGTTTTTTTTAGCATATTTTTCTCAGATGAATGACCCGATGATATTTGAAATGTGGGTGTACAGTGTGAACATACGTGTAGTTATTTGAACTGCTTTGTGTTGGGTGTGTTAACTGTTTATGTACATTTAATTGTCAAATGTCAATTACTTTGAGGTTGATATGTGTTCTCAGAAAAGGTAGTTCAGTTAAGGGGTAGTTCAGTTTTTATTTGAAATTGTTGAGACCAATGAGTCTTTAGAGAGAGACCTCTAGAGTTTTAACGGCTCTGTTTGAATGATAACAGGCTTTTTATTTGGCTTTTTACTTAGTTTTTTTAATTTTTGTATACGTTTCAAGCATTGTGGAATTATAACTATCAGTTTGTATAGTTTGCAATGTTATGGTGCAAGTTTTGGTTACTAAAATTTTGTTTGACCAAAACTGTACTATCCCTTTAATATAGAACATTGAAATCATAGTATTTGTTCAAAGTGTGTTGTGATGGGGTGGATGATAGATCTGGATGCTAGTGTAACCTAGCAAGAATTTAAAAAATAAATCGATAAGTACAAATGTTATACTATTTCTTCTTGTTCTAATAAGATGCACATACATGAATAAATGTATGTAGTTGATATAAAAATTGTATAACATGAGTATTGTTTGATATACGTTTGTAATTTACAAGAAGGGTTGCATACATGTATGTTAATATCTACATGAACTATGCAAGCCTAAGTAAAACCATGAACCCCAAGTAAATTGTTGAAATGAATGATGATACAAGTATACACACATGGACAAAATGATGAAATGTTAGAAAGCTCATATATGACTAATGTTAGAAGAAAGCATTTCCCAAACAATGATTGACAATTCTATGAAAAGGAATCAATAAGTGTGAATTACTTGCTCACTTTTATTTTGTTCTAAAACTTGATGATTCATCATCAATACATAACTCATAATTACATCGTCATAATTGTCCACTCATAAAGTTTTCTAGAAGCAGTTTGGACTGTTTATTAGAAAATAAAATACACAACTGATTATTGCAAGTTTTAGGAAGTCATAAAAAAAAGTTAGGTGTAAAGTATTCTGGTGTAATTTACCAATAAACATTATAATACAAATATTTTCAGAATTCATAAATTCTACACCAAACCTTTGCAATAAGCATTAACACAAACACTCCTATTAAGTAACAATTGTATTTACCTAAATGTAAAAAAAAATTGGTTCAAATTATAACACACAATCGTCTCAATAAAAAAATTGCATAACAGTTTATCAGCATTTTACCTCGATCCCTGTCCTTTTGTGGAAATGAATATCAGTCAAACTAAAAAATGAAATGAGAATTTGTAGACAATACGGTGCAAACATACTATAATAATTTTCTTTTCATAAGTCACAATTTGATTTACAATCATAATTGACTTGCATGATTCAATTTAATAAGATTTAACATAATATAGATAATTTTTAATGCTAATTAGTAGAATATATGTTAGTAGTTACTTCGAGTAACGATAATAACTTTTAAATTTTGTCACTGTCGACATTATTCTAAAATCGAAGAGATATACACATATTGCAGATATGTCTACACATGATTACATACACATAATTAACATTACATTTTTGTTAATAAACAATCTTGCAAATTTAGTGATCAATGATTACTAATCATGATAATTTAGGTTCCAAATTATTAGGTGTCATTGAATAACATAATATGGATTTGACAATCTTACCTTTTTCATGAGATTTTTCTGTTTGCATTGTTAGAATGTTCATAAATACTGCACGGTAAACTTTAGATTCTATCCATATATGTTCATCTCTGACTTTTGCTTTTAACCCATTCAAGATTACTACATGGTATAACATGCATTTTCCATAGAACCTAGCCCAGGTAATTTCAGGACTAGTCCTGAATGGGTTAATATTTAACATGAATCACAGAAGGTGGTAAATTCATACGGTTGGGAGACGGCTCAATATTTACATGCAGGCCTGTTAATGGCCCAGTCCCACTGCACCGTTTCTCTTTTCGTTTCCTATCCGACTAAACAGTGTCTAAACCAGGGTAGGAAATATACAGGGGCTGAGGGAGATTTTGCCCCCTAATTTTCAAAAATAGCCCCCTAAATTCAGTAGGTAGCCCCTAGGGTATTATGTTAAATATTTTGAGAAATCCATCAGATAGAAAAAGTAGCCCCCTAAAATAATCTGCATTGGTCTAAACGGTCAGTATCTAGCAGATTTTGAAGTTCCATGACGTTTTGTTTCACGCCAAACAGAGCCTAATTAAAAGTATCCTACTAGTCCATTACGAACTTGGTCCACATCATTTCGTTTCCTGCTAGTAGTAGTACCTTCCAGAAGTCAAACGGATAGGAAACGGTAGGAGATACGCTTTAGTGGGACTAGACCATTACACATGGAAGAATAAGTGGATGGATATTGAATAACACTAGGTTTTAAGACGCTACAATACACTAAGTTCACATTATAATCACATTCACATATCATTACTAACTTACTTGACAAATACAACTTACTTTAAAAGATTCATCTTATTGGGATCAAATTGATCCAACAGTTTGAGTACATGTACCTATCCATATAATCCATTCAAACTTTAATTTTACAGATAAAATGCCCAACAAGCTTGAAATGGATTCTCCGATATCATGCACATATAGTTTTAAAGAACGTTCTTCGCATTTGTTTATTTAAAAACGTAACTTCATGACATTTAGAAAGTACGTAGCTACGCACATATAGTTTTTAAAACCGTTCCTAGCATTTGTTTATTTCAAAACATAACTTCATGACATTATGAAAGTACTTAGCTACGCATTGCAAGGTATAAATTTTTATAAATTAACACATAGTACACTACACAAGCACAGGTTTTACACATAACATCTAGAAATTCTAAATTGCAAATGATAAATCTTTGTACAAAAATTTAAAAATTCATAAATAAAATAGTGCTTAAAAAGCAAACTAATTTTAGTAGCATGGGTGAGTGCAGAGTGATTAAAAAAATTATATTTTATCTCTATGATCTAATAAATAAATAATATTGCAAAAAGTATATTCATGGACAGGTGAATGACCCAATTACAACATCTTACTATCAAATTGTAATTTGGTGCAATTTCATATTCTGGAGTCTTTACTTTAAATAGAAATAAGTATAACATGTATCAAACCAATTGTCAGTTTGAAATAATGTGTACACTACATGTACATGTAAATTTGAATGTACATACATGTACAACAAAATACAAAGTTTTTTTTTTTTTATGCTGTGCTCAAGTCCAGTCATCAAAATGATTGGATTTTTAATGTTTTTTGCTTTCTTTGCGAGAAACGACTTCTCTAATTGGGAAATTAAAGATGAAAATTTAACTTGTTCAAATATTAATAGGCCTGTAGAAAAAAATTCAGTTTTGCATTTAATATGAAACTCCACTTATAAAATTACATGTATGCAAATAGTTGTTTGTTTTGGTGTCATGGTCTAAGGATTTAGCCGACCCACACCACCAAATCATCCCTATAATGAGCCTCTAACCAACAATTACATGCATTTCTGTAATCTGTACACATGCACATGTCAACAAATAATTAACAACAGAATCATCCGTGATGGTGTAACCACCCACAGGAAACGGCACAACGGCAAAACAACGTAACAAAAAGTTCAGAGCATACAGTCGGAGAAGAGAGGATGAACAACAGAAGCGTGCAGCATGCCAATGTAAAGTCAACAGAACTTTTTTAATAATTGCATGCCTTACAAAGTATCAGTGGAGTTGGAGATGAACTGAAAATTACACCAAATAACATTTGATTACCAGCGACAAGTGAACTGAGACTCGGGGTGGTTTATTCCCCGTAATGCAAAAGTAAGCCCCCAAATTCTTATAACAGCCCCATAATTCAGATCTCTGTAATTACAATAAACAATTTTCAGAGTGCTAATTTCATGTAAACTTGTTAAGCATTTCCTATAAAAGATGAATAACTTATGATAAATCTTGGACTGCATAATTTCCCATTCTGAGGACTGTGAAATTGAAAAAAACAGGCAAAGTTCTTGACATTCAGATGACCCAAGCTTTTGTTTGTGTGTGAATAGGCATGCATGCATACTATTGAGACAATTTTCTCACGTCCATTGTTTACATTTGCATATTGAGTACATATCTGTCTGATACACTGAATACACCCCCTCCCCCTTCCGCCACCCCCCCCCCCCCCAACCAAAAAAAAAGAGAAGAAAACAGCTAACAACATATTTTTCTGAACCCTTGAGGGAAATGTAACTTGATATGTGGAACAATACTCTTGGGAAATATCTTTATAGGGTACAATTTGATATTAATTGGAACAGATTTAATAGCCAAGTGTTTGCCTTCAAATTCAGTAATTGAAAAATGTTGTAATGCCTTCACTCAGAGGGAGAAACAATGAGAACCATTTATTAACAATTGCTAACACAAGCCTCAACACTAACTTTTTTTTGTACTGGCCCGTTCGGGCAAGTAAAATCATACATTTCTAAATGTTATATGCCCAATATAATACTTGCCCTCTTTCTTCACGATGAGATATGATTAAATTGTTCTCTCGTAGTTGAACAATTATTTACTAGTTACCCGATCAGGCAGGCAAATTTAGACAATTCATAAAAGTGTACTTGCCCAACATCAATATTCACTTGCCCCGGGCAAGCGGGCAGGAGTTTATGTCGTGCCCTAGCTGTGCTAATACTTTATCATGCCATAACTTTATTTGATGAAGTGGCCACTTTCTTTTACATGAAGGGAAACGCTCCAAGAAAAAAATATTGCTGCAGATATCATTATCATCATCCCCGCCCGTGACCTTTTGGCTGGAGTCTAATGGATTGGGAATTAGGGGAGGCTGTCCACATGGCCGTAACTGCCAATAAAACATCAGACATGCACCAAGAAGCTTCTTGCATGCATGCAGTGCCATGGGCCAGTCTACAGGTAGCCAGCCTACTCAGGGCTCGACACTTCCACTTGTCCACTTGTCCGGGGCAAGTAAAAATTGGTGTCGGGCAAGTAAAAATTTATAAATTGTCTCGCTTGCTTGCTTGATCAGGCAACTAAGCAATTGTTCAATTCACGACAAGAGAACAATGTAATTTCATATATGTGTAAATCTCATCTAGACGTACATGTATTAAAGAGGGAAAGTAAATGATTTTAATGACTTGCCCTAATGAGAGCTGGTCCAGAAAAAGTTAATCTCAGGGGGTGCTTCACAAAGATTATAAGTTGAACTTAACTCTATTTGGACCTAATCAATTACGTAAAAGCCGTTTGTAAAATTCTTTGTAAAATTTTTGAAAGTTTTCTTTTAACAATAACAGGCATTAATTTTGATAAAAATCAGTTATATTTGTTATTATGAAGGATCCTTGAAAGTGTTGCTTTAATTTAAATTTCTGTTATTTCAAGTTTCAAGGCTACAAATGGCTTTCCGTAATTGTTATTAGATCCAACTTAGAGTTCAGTTCAACTTAAAATCTTTTTGACCACCCCCCTCCCCCCCCCCCCCCCCCCCCATCCCTGATTTAAACAATTGCTCATGAACGAATTGAGCATGCTGTATCTTAAAGGGACAATACAAATTTTCTTGCCGTGAACTTTGGAATTCTTCTCCAAATTGTGAATTTGTACTCAAAATGGTATTTTAATCAGTGATTTCCAATAGATGTTGGAATTCTTTGTGGGTAAAATACATGAGGTAAACATGTGAAAATTGGTCTCCATTTATCCAATTTCCTCCCCACTACACCCCCTTCGAATTTGGGCTGGAAAACAGGAAACTGCTACAATTTGAGTGAACTTGTGCTCCCTTCATCCCTCACATGTGCTATAGATCTATACAGACTAAAAACCCTTCACTTCGGTAAAAGCATTACCTCATGCACGCCCACACAACTACACATCACATACTTGTGCCATTTAGTATGTGAGACTACTAAAGGTCCATGCCGTACTGTACGTACCGATAAAACATGCCTTGCACAGCAAAGACTGTACAGTACAGTATGCCAAGTTCATTGTAGTTACCACACATAGAAACTGTACATGTACAGGTTAAACATGTAGATGCATCCTGCACTCTTATTGTCCGTGCAAGTTCAAGTTCATCCAGACTCCTTTGTCATTGTGATGGGCTAAAATGGGCTTTTGATGGGTCACAAGGACACATGTATGCAGACCGTATAATTACCATACTTCCACTCTGCATACATGTATTGTGAAATGAATTGTATCTTTAGTTGTGCCATTCAAATGGCCGACTAGTTGTAAATAATGGACGGACAAGGACATGGACAAAAATGCATAAAAGAAATGAAAAATCTACAAAGCTAAAATTAAATGTAAATGCGGAATATATTAGCAGTTATTTCAAATAGGTACCTAAATGTAATGCATGAATGTCATTTGGTTCAGAACAGGACGGCCTTCATTATCATTCTACTTCAAATTAGCTATTTGTAGCCCTTTCTAATTTGTAGGCTCCATTTTTTTACAATGCATGTAGCAACAACAAAGAAATTGATACAAAACAGCAAATTTGTGCACCCATGATAAATTTGTCATTGATTCATTGTGGAGAACCTGAACTGTACTTGCACATGTCCAAGTATGTATACAAAGTGTGTAATAACTGTGTCAACAGTCACCATACATGTAAATCAATCTATTAACTATCCAAACCGATACATCTGATTGATTGGTGCTAAATATACATGTATAACACCCTGCATGCTTCGTACCTTCCATCAAGGTATTGAAACCCAACTGGACAAGCAAATCAATGACATCTCCCAACATACTACAATTCCTGTCTACAGTTGATTGTACAGACTATGTTATTTATTATGTAGCTGTTTCGTAGAACTCTAGTCATTAGTTGATCTTCTTTGCTGTTCAATGTATAAGGTCAAGATGAAATGTAATTTATGAACCAATATTTTGATTTTATATGCACAAAAATGAATCTGTTATTAAAGTAAAATACCATTTTTGGAAGAAATTTGAGATTTAAAGGATCAGATTAAAAATCAAGACCACTTCTGTTTGTAAAGAAAAAACACATGTTATACATCCTCAGACAAACAAAGATTTTGTATTATTGAAGTGTATAAGGACATGTAAACTCCTAAGCAACTATAGCACTTCCTAATAATCTAAAAATCAGCTATTTCCTGGAGTGAAATACGCCTTATAAATACCTTTCAAAAAGTATCGGAAGAAAAATGAATTACATGTACAAGCGAACACTTTGAGAGGCCTGGTTAATTTAACATTAATTGACAAGTTTCACTTTCTCTTCCTTGTTTTCTTCCATGGAAATATGAGAAACATTGCTTTATTTGGGAAATGAAGGTTCCTGTTCATGTTACAGTGTTTGTGTCTCCATTGAAAAATTGCATCCTTAGTAACCTTAGTATGTTGGGAAGGTTGGGTTTAAAATAACATAAGTTCATAGTAACCACATATCATTAGCAATAGTTTTTACTATTTAATCAATTGTTAGAACAAATGGCGAGCTCTAACCTGAATACAGTGGAACCTTGTTATAAAAGAACTCTGATAATAAAACCCTCCTTTTACAATGTAAATTTTGCTAGTCCAATCATTTTATTCTTTTGCTTTTTACCCTGATATAACAAAGTAGTTGTCATGATTCAAGGTCCTTGTATTAATAGCGAGGTTCCACTGTACCAGAGTTGATGCATGTGGAGGCTAGTCTCATTGCTGGTCGATTCGTGCAGATTATTCATGAATTTAATATCTTCTTTGCCGATATTCCTTCTTCTTTCCACCGTTTTTCTCCTTTCTTAGCCTGGTTATTCATCAGTGATGATGTCCTCGGAAAGTCTTCTTCTTCTTCATCCTGTTTTTAGCTCCTTTCTCTCTGTCACAGGCTTATACCAAGATGTGCTAAATTACTTCAACTTTGGAATATTTAGTCTCCTTCTTCTTCTTCATCTTGTTTTCTTCTTCTCCCTCTTTCTCTCCGTCACAGGCTAATACCAAGATGTGCTATTATATTACTTCAACTTTTAGTTAATTCAGCTCTGCATGTGAATATATATTTAATAGTTCTATATTCCTAGAATCTTAATTACATTAATCTGTTGTTCTTTTTAATCTGATCTGACTTTTGAATGCTTAGTGACATGATTTCACAATTACTACAGTTCTACATTTGTTACTTTATATATTGTAGGGATGATGGCATGCCAACAAAATACATCCATTTCATGCATGAATGCATGCATTTAAAATATGGGGTACATACAAAAACATAAATAATTACATGACATATTAGTAAACTGGGGTTAGACATAAACCATACATACGCTTTTGAATAACAAGTGTGGAAATTAGATCATTGTTGTGATTGTCATGAGTTAGTTTAACCCCCAAACCAAAATAATGTATAATAATGATATTTGCATGCATGAGTTAAGTTAGTATGTGTGGCAAGAAAGGCTCTGTATACATATTACATGGGTCATTCATCTGTCCATTATTAAATGATGAGTTGTGCAAAATAGAGGGCATCTAATTTTCTCTATTGGTATATAAAATTATGTTCAAAAATTTAAAAATCTCGCTGTCGCATGTTGAGCAAAATATTTTTACAGTGAGACAAATGGAGGCAGATTAAAACTATTTAAATATTTCTTCCATGTCAATAATATTTTTTAAATTCCAATTTCCAATGCTGTAATCATACATCTATAGATACATCTGTATCAATCTGATGGATTCATAGTTATTCATGTCATTGTTTGCAAAGACAGCATAAATTGAATACAAAAGACGGGCTGTAAAAATCTCATGAAGGAAATCCTGCATGAAGATATTTTTCTTTAGGAATGCAATTCTGGTTTGATCCATCTTCCAACATTTGCAATAGCATAGACACCTGCCTCCATTTCTCTATAAAAAACTTAAAATAATGAGGTAATCAAAATATTAAAAAATATATACGAGATAAATAAAAGAAAAGGACAGAGATCAGGTATAGTTGGGACCCATTCCTACAAGAAATGAGGTTGGTTAGAATAAGGGTAGCGTGGCATTCTCATAGGGAGGTGTTGGTGGTGTGGTGGTGGTGGAGGTGGAGGTGGCCTCATGGACCTTATGGGGGGGAAGGGTAGGATCGGGGGTCTCATTGGCGGACCCATATGGTGGTGGGGTACGGGGAGCCCCATACTAGTCACCCAAGCCATTTGATTGTCACTCACTTTGGAGGATTTGTGCTTGCGCGGCGGCCGTCGTTCTCTGGTCATCTCGTTCTGGAACTCCAGGTCCTCCAGGCGCTGGGTGAGGGCAAGCTTCTGCTGGATGGCCATCCGCAGCAGTGAGTTCAGCGTCTTCTTCTCCTCTTCTGACGAGGACAACTGTCGGTGCATGTCATCCAGTTGTGTCACGTACTCGTCGCACCGCTTGGCGAACATGGCACGCAGGGTGGCAAAGCTGGCCGCCTCCTCCTTCAGCGCCTTCAGTTCATTCCGCAGCTTCTTCATCGTCTCCGAGATAATTGCTTTCTCGTGCTCGTACTTGCTCTTCAGGTTTGCGAGCGCAACCTCAGCCGTCGTCTTGTTGGCTTTGAGAACAGTCCTGAGGGTAGCCACTTGCTCACGCTTTGTCATGAGCAGAGATTTGTACTTGACTACCTCTTCTCGTAGATCCTCGTTTTCAGCACCACTGCCATCGGTGCTATGCTGCCTTGACATTTCCACTGCATGCTCCACAGAGCGTTTCAGGTACTTGATTTGGTCTCGAACGGTAGAAACCAACGTAGAACATGAAACCTTTTCTCCATTATGCCTAGAGTGGTCATCTCCCCTCCTCGACGGGCTACTTGTGGCAGAATCAGAACCATGATCAGAAGCACCCTCCTCACTTCCATTCTCTGCTGATACTTCCTTGAGCCAGCCACTAATCTCGGCTCGGAAGCCATCCCTCCTGCTCTGCCTGGTGACTTTCAGATGATCCTGCATAATCCTATTGGGAGGTTCCCCATTGACCATGCATATATGGTGGTACAGCTGCGCAATGTCCTCACTGGCTCCTGCAAGCTCATCCTGGGTGAGATTCAGCTGGCCATGAGCATCGCCAACCATGTCATGGACATTCTTGAGCTGACCCTGCAGGTCTTTGACAGTGTCCTGCTGCTTACGATTCCTCTCGTTCAGAAGAGCCAACTCCTTTTGGAGCTCGCCCTTGCCACCTTCCTCGATCACTTTCTGGCGGAGGACCTCCAGCTCATCTTGCAAGTCCTTGTTCTTACCAAGCACACCAGCATATTTCTTCTCCTGGATTTTGTAGAGGTGCACTAGCCTGTACAGCTTCTGATGCGTTTCATCTAGATGCTGGTACTGCGAGTGGTCAAACTCTGCTTCCGCATCCGGGGTGGTAATGTTGAGATCTGACAAGCTCTGGAGGGCATCTCGGGTGGTCTCAAGTTCTGAGTTAGACTTCTCAAGATGCTTTGACAGTTCACTTTTCTCGCTCTCAACCTGTCGCAGCTGTTGCTCAAGCTTTTGGACCTCCATGGACTGGAGCTCGCTGAAGAGATCCGAGGCTTGCTTCTGCAGACTCTCGTCATCCTCCTCCTCGTCATCGTGTTTCATCTGCCGCTCGTACTGCCTGAGGAGAGGATGACCACCTGATTCATCCTCCTCGTAGTCCTCCTCCATGTAGCGATACTGAGGATTGTTCTCCAGGTCATCATTGATGGCCTCCAGCTCAGACAACATCGCCTGGTCAACCTGCTTCTTGAGTTGATGTTTCTGTTCCCGCTCGCACTCTAATGCCTGCATGGTCTCCTCAATCTGCTTCTCTGAGATCTCTTTTAATCTCACAAGATCCTCAATGTTGGAGTTAAGGTACAGGATCTCCTCCGAAAGCCTCCTGTTTTCATGCTTGAGCGACTCGTATTCAATCTGGGATGACTTCAGACATGAATTCTGTGGGGGAATAGAAATGGAAAAAAACACTTCCAAAGAATAGGTATGCTGAATGCCGAGTTACACATTTCAAAACACATTACCAATCGAATGACAGTCATAAGAAATTTAAATTAATCAAAAGCCAGATTCAACATTATGTACATAATCTATCATGACAAGCAAGTCTGGAATGGTTTAATACTAATATTATACGAAATATACTAATTAATGACTGAACATCATAGAGAGGTAAGTAAAGAGAGAAAAATAAATACAATGCAGACCAGTTTCTTATCCACGTACTAATTAATTGCTTATAAATAGTTTTCCAAGTTGATTTATTAGTGGGTCATTCCATGGGGTTGGGTTACAGTTGATAGGAGACACAGTTTCTCACTTCTGGTATGTCACAAAAATTGCCCCAACCCCGTGGAATGACCCTAGTGCAACATTACAATCAGAATAAGATGCAATGGACGTACCTGTTTCTGCATAGCGATGTTCTCCTCCTCCAGTTCACTGTAGTCCCTCAGGAGCCGCTTCTCCCTAAACTTGATCTCCCTCAGGTCCTCCTTCAGCTCCTTCCTCTCCTTCTCCAGGGTCTCCACTGCACCAGTGGTATCGGAGTGGCGGGAGTGGTGCCGCTCATTCTCCACCCGGAGCCTGGAGACCTCCTGGCGCATTCCCCGCCCCTCCATCTCCAGCTCGGCCAGCCTCTCGGTGAGGTCAGCCTCCCGTGTGGCGCTCTCCTGCAGCATGTTCTGTTCATGGTGGACTTCCTGCTCTGAGTAGCGCCTCTGCCACTGAGCCTGTGATTCAAGAGCCTGCACAGGATTAAAAGAAAGGAAAAAGAAAAGTGTTAAAATATTGATCTAAATTCTAAACTACAATTGACCTCTAAACAACAGAAATCCCAGCCTCTCGGTGAGGTCAGCCTCCCGTGTGGCGCTCTCCTGCAGCATGTTCTGTTCATGGTGGACTTCCTGCTCTGAGTAGCGTTTCTGCCACTGAGCCTGTGATTCAAGAGCCTGCACAGGATTAAAAGGAAATAGGAAATACAAATACAAATACTTTACTAAAATTCAAACTATGATTGGTGAGACAAAGATGTGTCTCTCTTTTGGAGTCATTGAGCATTTATGTTCAGGCATCTCTGGTGTTCTGTATACATCAACTTACACTCTAAAAATATAAGTCTGCAGGTGATCTGGACACTTAATATGATTTGGCATATTATTTGTTTGACTTTATTCATATCAATTTCATTCTGTAGTGAAGTCAAGTAAATCTATGTATTATACAAGAAAAATGAGCAAATCTGTTTTTCATCCAGATATATATTACTACATCAACATCTAGAAATTAACATTTAAGTCCTTATAAAAGTCTCCAATTTCCATATTATTCTACATAATAAGCACAAATCGTTCTTGAAAATCATTGCTGGTAAATGTGATTTTACATTAAACCCTTGGCCTACAGCTTTGGAAGAGGTGCCGATATATAATGTCAAAATTATCATACACATCTTTTTAATCAGACAAGTATGCTGCAAGTTACATCATAAACACACAGCTGACCCGCAATCGACAAAAAACTCATCTATCTTTCAGAGATTGCCTAAGGACTTTGTGGCATATATCGTTGGGCAAGAGTAAGAATGGCACTAAATCCATTTTTGCTAAATTGAGTTATGTATACCATGTACATTAGGACAGAGCCCCCTCTTCATGATGCAACATTCTACATATAAAATGATAATTTCGTCTAAATTTGGGAACATATTCCACAAAATAACAGAGATGAGAGCAGAATTCTACAAGGCTTTGAAATGGTGAATTATCTTTGAAGTACTAAATGTGAATAGCACCCTTCTCTTTCTAAACAGACGATATGAGCAATCAATACCCCCAACATGTATCCCGATATTGAGTTCCCCCTGTGCTCATGCATGGTAGGTCCTCACGAGAGCAATACATGCCTTGTTTTCTTAACCCGTCTGAGAGTGAGTGGAGAGCTAATAAGTAAGATGGGTTCCAAATTTCCTTGTGTTTATACATGTACTGTATGTAATGCAAAGCAGTGAAGCACCATACAAGTATTCAGCAAACTGCATCCTCCAGTACTAGGCCTATTCAGTTCATTCGGTCGGTACAGACGTTATGTGCATATAAATTTGTTGGAAAATCCAATCATTGTGTTTATATTGAACACTTTTAGACAAATTTTGAACCATTCTTTTTATAATATGTATCTGACTGCTTTCAAAAGCTATCTAGAGACTTGTGATGAAAGAACAACAAAAATGTGCTTTATTTACAACAAAATGTTTAATGATTTTATACATTTTGGGGGTGAGGCTAAAAGTGGGATGCGTCTTGTACACTGGTGTGTTCTATACACAGAGATTTACGGTACATGTATGTAAACATGAACACTACACTGTATACAGTTCAAGAGTTCATGTTTGTAAGCTATAATCCATGATTGAACGTACATTTGCCCTGCCTCTATGTACATTGCAACGTCTTCTTGTCAATATTTAGGTTGCAGTTCATGTAAAAGTTTGCATGACCAGTACACTTATATTATAATGTACCATTCAAGAGAATAAAAGGGTATGAATACTATTGTACACAATTAAACCATGGACCCTAAACCACTAGCGTGTTTCACATACATGCCCTCCACGCCGACCACCGCCTACCTCAGGCAAGCGTCCAAATTGGAAGAATTAGAAGCCTCGACATGACGGTAGACACGGGATCGTGCATTAACGTTTTGCAAGAAGAGGACTACCGCCAGCTCCCAACTCCACCTGCTCTTCATCGAACGAACATTCGCCTGTTTGCGTACAGATCGAGGCACCCTCTGCCCATCCTAGGCAAATTTCGCACGGCCGTCACCGCTGTCGACGACGACACACCCATTGACGCAGAATTTTATGTCGCAGCCGGGACATCATACACGGCATCGCTCCTGAGCTTCAACACTGCCGTCGCAATCGGACTTGTAAGACTTCACCAGTCTGTGCGCAGTCCACGCCCCGTAGAACTCGACCCCGAGCTGAATACCCAGCGGCAGTATGCCGACATCAATGACCACCACCGCTGTCCAAACTGTGCCGCACGACATGGGAGCAATCGCAAGACATGCTGCCCGGCTTGGGGACAATCATGCAGGTTTTGCCACAAGCGAAACCATTTCGCGAGATGCTGCCGCTCAAAACTAGCCGGCAAACCGCCATCCTCCCCACGACCACGTCGACGAGATACACCGACATCCCCTCCAACAAAGACCGATGAGCGAGAACACACCGATCATCCGACAGACCCCGCTCCACGAAGAAGTGTGCCCACCGACACGACAGACGAATCCTCATCTTCAGAGCCTTCATCGTCCACGAATCCATCGACATCGCCCCGACATCGACGACGTCGCAAGCGAGGCAAACGTATCTCTACATCGCACGGATTTCTGTTGCCACGCTAGAGAAACGTTGAACAAGCTGCGACCGCACAGCTTAATAACTGAAAGTTTGAACTCTCTAGACTAAATGTGATCAAACAATTGTAAATAAATTTGATTTTTAAACAGAACATTTAATTCACTGATCTCTCACGAGAATAACAAGATCAATTTTAACTCAACGGCTACAAACCGATTGATTAACTTGAAATTATCAAATAAGACTTTGTTTGGACAATTTAGTCAACTCTTACTTCCATTGCATTTTAAAATCGTTATTTTTCTTTTTAAAATTATTTTATACTTCCATGACAATTTTCTTTTGGTTGAGTTTACATTATACTTATTATAATCGTTTTGTATGATTTGGCATATAAATGTCAACAAAGAAACAAAAAACAAAATGAAAAGAAAAAGAAGTGAGACACACACAAACTGTACATCTGGGCATACAGTCTTGAGGGGGTAGTTTAGGGTCCATGGTTTAATTGTGTACAATAGTATTCATACCCTTTTATTCTCTTGAATGGTACATTATAATATAAGTGTACTGGTCATGCAAACTTTTACATGAACTGCAACCTAAATATTGACAAGAAGACGTTGCAATGTACATAGAGGCAGGGCAAATGTACGTTCAATGTACTGCCATGGCACTTTGCAGGAATCAATTTCTATTTTTAGGGGGCTACTTTTCCAATCTAATGGATATCCAGACATTTTTCACATTTGTTAATACCCTATCATAATTTTAGGGGCTACCTACTGATTTCAGGGGGCTATTTTGAAAATTAGGGGGCAAAATCGCCCTCAGTCCCCGTATATTTCCTACCCTACCTTTGCATTACATGCAATTTGCCAAAGACCCAACGTCACCACAGCCCAAAATATTTTTGGACCAGTCTTGATAGGGTTAAAAATGTAAAACATCTATTGTATGCACTGCATAATTACATGTCTGCAAGTACTGTACTAGGGTGTGATAGAGACTGTGTTACTGTACTGTTGTCACCCCTTAGGTATGGGATGCAGACATCTAGCACATCAAGCACCCTCTTCAATTCAAAGATGATGCATAATCAATGCATAGCACTCGATCATGCCTGTGTAACATGATGACAACTGTCCTCTTTTGTCAGCTGTAGCTGTACATGATGTATTTGACATCTAATCCCACACAGGGCACATGTACTGATGTACTGATGTACACCACCCGGCACCCACTCAATAGATGGTCAGGGGCATGACGTCCCAGTACATGTCATACCTCCTTGTACTGTACATTATCAATGCTTATGGCTCTGGTTTTTTTAAAGGTGCCAAAAGGCTTAATGGCACTTTGAGGGCCTGTATTTTTAAAAACATACTGAACTGAAAACTTATTTTTGTATTTTCTTATAGCATCCACCTAGATTGATCTCCCATACCTTAACGAAAATATTTGGACTTCCCTTTATATAGGTCAGATAACCCTAAAGGGCCAATTGTTAACGGAAATTTGTCAACCAAAAATGGGTTCAATTATGTTCAGGTATAAAAAAACACTAACAGATTTTTTTGTTTTTTTATTTGTTGATAATTATGAACGAGTGTGAGTTAAACTTTCAGAAAATTAACGGCGCTTAATATGTAAAGTAATATTTTGACAGTACAATGCCATCAAAATTGGTTTTCGGACGTTACATCCTCCGTTAACAATTTAACCCCTCATTACCCCTACCAGTATCATAATTTATTGAAATGATATCAGTATGAAAATTGAACTAACAGTTTCCTCATCATATTGCCTAAAAGGCAAATGACTGATTTCTTAAGCCAGCAATTAACAACAAAAAAAACATGAAATGCACACATGCTCTCATTTTCCGTTAACAATTTTGTAACGTCCGAAACAATATTTCTTTAGAAATAATTTTTAAAAGGGGGATAACACAAACAATTATTTATCTCAGTTTTGAAGAGACTTGATGTACCTTCCCATCACAGAAAAAAAGAATGCAATAACTTATTGTATTATGAATATATCTTTAAAGTTAACTTTCCGTTAACATTTGTAACGTCCGAAACAAATGTAACGTCCGAAACCAAAAATGTAACTTATAAGCTCATAAGTCACAGGAAAGGGCACATTATATGAATCAATCATCATAATATAAAATAGTATTCATTTTGAAACAAATTTACACATGAATTGGGTAATTAATTGCCAAAACAAATGTTTGAGATCAACCAATGTGTTTCGGACGTTACATGGGGTAATTGTTAACACAAAATTGATATTTTAGTGCATTTATTTTCAAAATGATAATATATGCTTATTATTATTCATTTATATCATGTAAATGAAACATAATCATCAAAATACATGATGCTTTAATAACATTTAGATGCTTAGTCTGCCCCAAATCCACATTTTCACCAATTTTTCATCGATTTTTCTCAGCTAATTTGTAACCACTAAAGATTTACAAGACACTTGATATAGTGAATGATATGACTAATCTACTTGGAACAATAACCTTTCTTTTGTGGATTTGAAACACTACCTGCTGCAACAACTCCTGTATTTTGTTTACCATTTACAGAATATTTTGTATGGTATTGTGAGCTCGTTTCGGACGTTACAAAATGGTGTTAACACACATTTTGATTGCACAAAAAATTCAATTTGGAACATTTAAAAAAGTACTATCTACATTTGTCATGATTTATATGCTTCCTGCTCCAAGCAAAAGTGTTTTGAAAAATAAATTATCAGTTATTTGTCTCTGGGAAGGAACTTTTATTTATAAAATGTGAGGAATTGCTATTTTTGCCCCATAATTGTTCATGTTGTAAAGTACACACAGAACTACATGTATACTGATTTTGTTTTTTTGTATCACATCAAATGCATTATTAGGTTGATTGCCTTTATAATGTTCTATAAGAAACAAATGTTAAGTCTCTGTTTCATTATTCATTTAGTGGAAATATAGACATTTTCATTAACAGAGCCTTTTAGTCAGTATACAAAAGTACAGTATAACTATGCTCAATTTACTCAAAGTTGCAAAACATATTTTTTTCATATACTTAAACTTGATAAGAAGAAAATAATCTGCGTTGATCCACATGTTTTACTGACACTAATTTAATCATTTGTTAATCATTTGTATTTAAAAAATCCACATGTTGAAACAAGTTAGTTTTGAAATACTATATGGCATATGCCATGTAAACTATAGGTACAGTACATGTACACCAAGATAATTCCTTATCTTATTCTTAAGGCAATTTCCAGAACATTACTGGTTTATGGTTTACATTTTTGCGCAAGTCAGCTATGTTTGAAAAATGTAACCATATCTGCTGGAACAAATATATTTTCTTGACCATAACCTTATGTGGTACATACAAGTGTACTGTACATGTGCCATTATAACTTGAATTTGAGGTTTTGCTAATATCATATTGATCAGTAATGCATTTATGACAGTTATTCTAATTTTCGATAATAGTTTGATAATAGTTTGATAATAGTTTGATAAAATTAGTTTGAGCTTCATGTTTTATCAAAATAAGAAAATGGAAAATTCAAGTCATATGTATGTCATTGTACAATTTACATATACAATGTACTTTTATCTTTTGTAAAATGATGAAGGAAACTCTGGAAAGTCACATCGATCATCCTTTGACTGTATATTAATAACAGTTTCTAATTGCATGTAATATTTGTACAAAATCTTGGATTTTGTCTATCAATATGGACTTCATTCACTATCCCTTTCATTGGGAGTTCAATTAATGCACATATTTATGGGTTTTGCTTGCAAAATCGTGCAAACAAAGCGAGTTAAGATATGTTTTGAAGTGATGTTAACACCATGTAACGTCCGAAACAAAATAGGGTATGTCATAACATAATGCAACTTTATTACAATAAATTACAGATCACAATTCTCAAATTGTAGTTATTGTAGTACTAGGTACACAGTACTTCATAATTTCACTAAAACCCTTAAAATTGTCTCTACTTTGGAGATATGAACATACAATTATATATAAATCAAGTTTACATGTACTGTACTGTATATAATGTCTATGGTTGATAGAAGACCCCTTTCTGTGCTATGAAGTTAATTTGACCATTTCAAAGAAGAATTTGGATAGATTTACATCTAAACATATATTTTCTGTATTTAAATATTCCAAAGTAGCAAAGATTTAAACCACAACTGGTCATAGAAGTGTAAAAAAAGGGTAAATGTTAACAATGTGTAACGTCCGAAACACATACAAGAATCAAATTGGAATTTTGTTTGCAAGTGTCTTGCTCCAATTTTATATCATGTAAATATGTCCTATCATGTAGTGTTTCCATACAATAAGTTTGAACCAACAACAGTAAAAAAAATTTGCATTACAAAAACTTCAAATTGCAAAATTCAAATTTTAAGGCTATTTTTCACTTTAAAATGACCTAAAAACTAAAATTTAAGAAATAGAAGCCCCGAAAATGGCACACATGATGTCAGAAACCCACTTTAATTATTTGTATTATTTGTAATGCCATTTGGAAAAGTAGGATTTTAGTATGGCAATGTGAAAATATCATATTTTTCTTTTAAATATAGGAAATCCTAAATGTCCATAGATATTTCGCAGAATTGGGGATAGATTAAGCCCAGATATTTATATTTCACGAAAATATAAGTTGTGTCAATGTTAAAAAAACATGTTTGAAGTTAGTTCACTTAATTTCAATTTTGACCATGTTGGTTGACACATTTGGCATCTTTAAAAAAACCAGTGCCTTACATGTATATACCCAGTGTGTATTGGAAGCAGACAATATAGCACAAGCACCCCTTTCAATTCAAAGACGATGCATAATCAATGCATAGCACTCATGCCTGTATAACATGATGTCAACTGTCCTCTTTGTCAGCTGTAGCTGTATATGATGTATTTGACATCTCATCCCACACAGGGTACATGTACTGATGTACTGATGCACACCACCCACTCACAAGATAGACCGGGCCTGACTGTACGTCCCACTACTTACATGTACAACTGTAATACTGGTTTGCATTCTCCTTGTAGTTGTACATAATGTGTGCAGTTCTTTCATTTTAAAATGTATCTGTAATATTCTCTTTAGATTTTAATAATTACTTTGCATTGAATGAATACATGTTTATAAATTCATTGTTCATAATAATACAAACAGTAGATCATTCAAGTAGACAAATAACAAAAACTTTTCACGTACACGTGCAGGGAATTATGTTGGAAATCTTTCTCTACTGTCATTTGAAGTACTGTACACCTTCCATATCTGCAGAACCTAGCTATTCACATTTGAAAGGTCAAGTTACGATCACAACGCTGAAATTTGGGGGTTAAATATAAATTTGTCTTGTGATCAGAAGTTTTAACAATTGTTTCTCCTAATGAAATATCAATACAGACATCCATGCTAACAAAAAATCTAATTATGTGTGGTTAGGTCGGTAAGAGTACAGCATACACAATTACAGAGAATAGAGTTCAGCTCAGGATGATCACTGAATGGATTCTGCAATGTCACAGACCAAGAAACCAGGGGTTTTTTTTTAGATCACAAGCTGCCTACATGTAGTACCATACCCAAAATAGACCAAATGAAATTGGCTGGGAATAGGAAAGGTCATCTGAGTGCAAAAGTGTACAATTGTACATTTACAATGCTTTCAGTTTCAAGAGCAACGTGTCTACAAAAAACTTAGTAACATGTAACATGTAACCACTCGCACTGGCCCACTGTCCCGGGGCCAGTGAAATAGCACTTGGGGCCAGCAAAATGTATAAAAGTCATATTTTGGTGGCCCGATCGGGCAAGCAGATTTTCAACCCAACATTGACAAAATTTTAAAATCTTGTTTTCTTTTATGTCGTGCTTCATCTGTAATCACAGGTTTGATCAGGAAAGAGTGATATTTTGAATCAGGGCAATTCCAAGGTAACAGCGTGACGGTAGGAGGGTGTTTCTCACGATGAAAGTCTAAATAACTCACAAAATAAAAATGTCCAGAACCAAATTTTGATATGCATCTGTTCCCACTATCCTACCAATTATTTAGAATAGGAAAGAAAATCAAAATTCCCACTAAATTATGAATTATGAATATCAATATCTGCGATAACAGCGTGACGGCAAAAAGACATGGGTTTCTTACATGGTAAGAAACTAAGCAAACTCTGAACTACAGGAACATTTTGCAATTTTGTCACATTGATTCTTTGTACTAGACATCAAGCTAGAACATCCAAATAAAAATGTAGAAAAAATCCAATGTTCATAGTAAATATGATATCATAAACGTATCTGTGCACGGTAACAGCGTGACGGTAACAGCGTGACCTCTGAATTGTACATGTTATATATATGGGAGATATTGATGAGATGAATAAGATTATATAATTTTGATGTAGTCATCCAGAATCTATACAGAACTAGATGAATGGGTAATATAACCCAGATGCTCTGAAATGATGGTTCGCATGACACAAATTTGCAGCCTAGCGCCCTCTATTGATCAAAAATGTTTTTGGACAAAACTGAAATTCTTATCTTTTTCAGAATTTAGTTTGAGGAACCATCAAATATCAAACCCAAAATACAAACTTAATTGCAACAATGAAATATTAGACTTTTGACATCTGACCTTTGACCTTATTTCTCAAATTAGAATACAAATGTTTAATTTTATGTCGGCACATTGCATATCTACAAGTGATTTGTTACATGTAACATGATTTCAATGTCAGTAAGTTTTTGTGTTTGAATTGGTAATTATCCGAGTGACCTTTGACCTGTGCTCCAAACATTTTCATAGAATTTTCTTTTATCTACAGTACTCTTTCTAACATTAATTCTGGCATTTTTTTTGTGAGATAAAAAATAAACTACAATAATTTGACCTGTTGACCTTTGACCCCATGACCAAATTCTATAATCAGGTCATCTACTTCACTGAACGCATACCAGTATTAATTATCATGTCATCCTTCAAGGATTCTTGAAATATCTTGAGAATATTATATTTTTTGCATATTAATTAGCTGTGACCTTTGACCTTTGACCTCATGGCCCCAAAATGTATCAGATAATCCATACCTCTGAATACATGTCTTGTACAAAGTTTGAACAGAATCCATCCAACGATTCTTGAGATATTGCAAAAAAAAAGTAGGTTGCGTCACGCTGTTACCCAAAAAGTAACAGCGTGACCAAATTGATATTGCTTAGATTTATTAGTGGTAAAAGATAATGCTGCTATTTAGCATCCATAATATAGCTCTATGGGTGAATGAAGAAGAAACAACAAATAATTTCATTCCCATTCATATTTTTCCAGAAATATTAAAAATACCTGTTTTTAGGGTAACAGCGTGACATATAGATGACTATAAATGAAACAGTCACTGAAACAGAACAAAGAGCGAAAATGCCGAAATAGATATTTATCTGATAAATTGAAGTAATGTTCTTACCAACACTGAAAGAAAATGTTATGAAAACCTATTTTTGCAGCTCTTTTAAGCTTAATATTTACAAGTATATTTTGTGAAAATAATTGAAAATTAATTTATGCTAATTAATTCCTATGAAATAATTGTTTACGGCAAAACATTTTTTGAACAAAATGCATTTCTGAATAGTTTGATCTTTAAGCTTTAATTTGATACCAAATATGTAATGATTCGACGAATTTGAAAAATGGGTGCTTATGTCAATGTTTGCTTGGAATTGCCCATCAGTAAAAAGCTTACTCGTGAAATACAATTTTGGGGCCAGTAAATTCTCTTTCGGGCCACCAGAATAGGGGAAGCAACTATTTCACTGGCCCGACCGGGCCACTGACTAAAAAGGTGAGTGTGGAGCCCTGATGTAACCATTTTCTTACCAAGCCTCCACATTAACTTCAGTGTTTTCTACTTGCCCAAATGGGCAAGTAAAATCATGAATTTTTACACTTTACTTGACTGAACAGAAAGTTTACTTGCCTCCAAAAACCCCAATGTGAAACAAAAGAACAATGTATCGGGCTAGAAAGCTTGATTTGCTTGGAAAATGTCTTGCTTGTTTCTACTTGAATTATCTTATGGTGGAGGTGTGCCTCAGCCAACTTCAAAACGAGGGTCTCCAAAAATGGCCGGGTTTAAGGTCTATAAAGGAATTACATTTCCCCCTTGTACTTGAACAGAAATGTTAGTTTTCAGATCGGGCAGCCAAAATAGACCACAATTTATCAAACTTAAGTTGCCCAATATATTAGTTTTTACATTCCCCGGTGCTAGTGCTAGTGCTAGTGCTAGTGCTAGTGCTAGTGCTAGTGCTAGTGTCAAGTGGCTGCATTATAGTAACATGTAACATACTGAAAATAGATCTGAATCCCAATATAAGAAGAGTGAATGTCTGCTTGCATTGCACTGGATCATGAGGTGCAAGAATCACCTTGAACGGAATTATGCTGATCTCATGATACTGAAGAGTTTTAAGTGAGCCTCGTCTGTGTAGCTAGCACGTTGTCTGCGTATAGCATCTAGCGGATTCTATCATTCTAGCCAATTGTAAATCCCCTACAGATGTATACAATAATGTACATCATGTAGTTCCCAGATTGTCACTATTAATTCTTCACATGCTCAGAACAAATTAAAGAGCCATCAGGTAAATAAAAGCACTGAATTTCCGGGGAGTGGAGGTGGGCTCATGACAGTCCAGCAAGGAAAATTCCTATCATGAATGATGAATGCTGTCACAGTTGCTTGAAAATGTGAACTTGATGGCAATGATGGGTAAAACTTTAAAAGGTTTTTAACCCATTCAGGATGAACTGATTTTGGTAACATGCATTCTCCATACACTCCATGCCTGAGTATTTTCGGGACTAGTCCTGAACGGGTTAACTAGTACTACAAAGACACTGTACAGTTTTTGTGTGATACAAATTTGCATAAAGAACTTATAAAACTGTACATATACAACCTAAAGAGTGATTCAGATAGTTTTTGTTGATGTTGATGTGTGATCAATAAATGTTAGCGTCAGTATTGAAAAATCAAATAGACCTGAAGTCCTGAACATAGTTCTGGTTACAGTATGTTGATGTGTAATCAATAAAAGTTAGTGTCAGTGATGGAAATCAAATAGACCTGAACATAGTTTTTGTTGATGTTGATGTGTGATCAATAAAAGTTATTGTCAGTACTGAAATACAAATAGTCCTGAAAGACAGTTAACATCAGACGACCATTGTGGTTGTCCTTAGAGGTTCAGCCAAGGATCAAATAATCAATATGAGATCAAAGAGGAAGCCAATAGATCAAGGTAGCGGTATTTATAAACCAACACAGGAAATGGTTGGCGGGATTGGGAGTTCATAGACTTAGGCCCCGTTGCAGAAAGAGTTGCAATCGATTGTCAAATAAATTGCAAGGCAAAAAAATATGAGCAATTGAACCAATCAGATTTGCGTTTTAAGTAACTCACATGATCTGACATATGCAATTAATTGTAACTTTACAAACAATTGAAACTCTTCCTGCAACAGGGCCCAAGAGTTCTAGTCTAGACACTGGTAGATTGGGGATATATCAATATCTCTCCCATCCTTTCCATGTGCATGTGTATGAACTTGGAATTGAACATGCTACACTAAAAGCTCTGAACTCTTTACTAAACAAAAACATGGAGCATGACCTTTGACCTATGAAATACAAATTATTGCAAGGGGACCAGTCTGCTAACGTGAATATCACATATCAATTAATTAAAGATACACTTTATATATCAGTCCTAAGTGTCCCGACAATCATTTTGAAATGGTCATTTCATAAATAACATGTACAAATTCCATAATTAAAATTAACATGGTGAATGTGTCAGTACGAGTAGTATTGCACTTTAGTTTTAAAATTAAGCATAATTTAATAAAATCCCTGTACATAAGTTTTGCTGGTATAAACCACGGCTCCACACTTACATTTTTTGTCAGTGGCCCGGGCGGGCCAGGAAAATGATTCTTCCCCTTTTCTGGTGGCCCGAAAATTTAATTTCAAGAATAACCTTTTTAGTAGGGTTAGTTACTATTCAAAATATCTTATCAAACCATTGATTACAAATGAGGCATGACATGGAAGAAAACAAGATTTTCAAATTTTGTCAATGTCGGATTTAAAATTTGCTTGCCCGATCAGGTCACCAAAATATGACTTTTTATATTTTTGATGGCCCGAAGTGCAACTTTACTGGCCCCGGGCCAGCGGGCCAGTGCGAGTGTCGAGCCCTGTATAAACTATAATTGCACAGTCTACATGTGTATGTATTTATATAAAACATGTGAATTTCTAATTGAAGGGGTGCATGTTGAAAACCAAAGGAAGACAGGGTTTAGTATTAAAAACTATCATTAGAACAAAGGTGTTCAGTATTCAATATTTATGAAGGTACTTACATGTACATGTACATCATACATGTACATGTATATAATAGTGGGCCCCAGGTAAAACATTACTTTTTAATATGTGAGTGTGTGTGTGTGTGTGTGTGTGTGCACGTACAAAATTATCACAACGAAAGGGATGCATGGATATGTGTCTGAATTGTGCATAATTTTGAAAGCTGAATATCTAATTAGTGATGTCTACTATATCCATAAAAATCCAAGAAATATTTAATTTTTAAAATGCCTGTATTTGAGCATGTATACAAGAGGAGCATACTTTTGATTTATATGGATCATGTTATTACTGTATTATATGACCATGAACATGTGAATATGAATTGAGTACTGTGTACACAACTTGAGAAACGGCAGGTGAGAGTGTACTGTACGTACACTGACTTCACTCTGGATATATTATAGTGTGTGCGGTAAGGGCTCACTAGGCGGTAAGGCGGTACATGTCATTCTCAAGCAAATTGGCTGCATGAGTCATCAAGGCTCTACATTAACTCTCTCTGATGGTAAACTGTAGGCGCATGGCCACGTGTGTGTTAATTTGTATTGTACAGTATGCTAAGTACACATGGAGACTGTACATAGACATACTGTAGTGTACATTTACATAATTATGTCATGAATTTTAATAGGGATCCCCTAATCAAGGAAAGAATTACAATCCATGGTTATAACACATTAATTTGAAGAATGTCCACTGCTTGGCAGGGCTGTACAAACCCACTTGTCCGCTTGCCCAGAGCAAGTGTAAATCAGTGTAGGTCAAGTACAAATTAAAGTAATTTGCCTGCCCAGGCAAGATTAGCCAAATTCTTTATAAGGATGACATGACAATTCATCATGGATAAGGATAAAATGCCAGAACATGATTGTCAGCAAAAAGCTTGTAAATAGGCCCCTTCCACGTTCCTCCATTGTTCGGTCATCCGCCTCAGTCAATTATCAATGCCAAATCTGTCAAATCCATGTTATTGTTAGTGTAAGAAGTAAATAGTGCTTGACTGAAATGGTTGACAGAACAATAGGTAAAAGTGGGGGTGGGGCTTAATTGTGACATGGTCACGTACAAGTCCACTAGTGAATCAAAAAGTCCCTACTGACAATATAGACATTATATGGTTTGGTGTAGCAGGCTGTGTATCAGACTGTTCAAAGACTTGCCAACATATGCAATGTCGGCATTCTCTACCAAAGCGTGCCCGCGACATTGCATGTATGACTAAAAGAACCGATGGTCTATACAAATTACGTAGAGCATCAGTTCTTTTTGTCATGCATGCCAAGTCGTGGGCACGCTTTGGTAGAGAATGCCTGCAATGTCTATGTACTCTTTGCTACAAAGTAATAAAATGAAGTTAACAAAAACAAAAAAGAAAAACATATATATATATAACAAAATTAGTTTAATGCTTCGATCAAACGTTCCACCTTCTCTGAACTACATGTACATGTAGCTTACTTGACTGCACCAGTGAAAGAGAGAGTGACAAAATGACAACTCACAAGTGTCCCTTGCTTTTCCTTGGTTTTGTTTCATTCATGTTGACAATGTTAAGTAAAAAGAACATTTGTATGAGTCATGTAACATTTATTATTCGGACATTCCTTTTATTAATACATGCCATACAAATTGTCTTACTTCCGAGTCAATGATATACATTTCGACTGTTGTGTGCAGACAGAAAACATAAAATAAATTATACTAAAGTTCATTTACGAACATTGGATGATTGGACCTTTCTTTATCCTCATGATCTAAGGTCGATTATGTTTGAAGGGGCAAAAAACGTGTGAATATCAGCACTTTTTTCATTTTAGCGACAGCTGTGTCAGTGTGTGATCATCTGAAAGATTTTGGAGAGTGAAATTGCTGACGTACCCTCTATTACAGCGCAAGTGCGAGTGTGCTGAAGTGCACTCACAATTGACTCTGGATTATGATAAAGATCCAATGTTTGTACACACACAAAATTCAGGTAAGAAATGAACTTACTACTTTAATCAATGGTTTTGGTTGCGTTGCGGTCTGTAATATTCGCACTTTGCGGTCGCTAAGCAGGACTTGCTAGCGGTGACTTGCGAGTGAAGAGAGTTCTGTACTCCTGCGGTGTCTACGTGCGCCGTACCGGTTATGTCCAAATGTATGGTGGCTCTAAATCTGAAATGTAATCTATAGATCAAGTGGGTGGCCATATAATCATTTTTGTTGTAAGTTTCAGATTTAGAGCCACCATACATCAACTCAAGCTACGGATGTAACCGGTATGGCGTCCGCGGGCGCACCGCAGGAGTACGGTACTCTCTCCACTCCTCGCAAGTCACCACTAGCTAGCAGCATAGATGCTTGTGAAGTCCAGCTAACTTTGATTTTAGCGACTGTGAATATTACGGACCGTCAGACCGTGACGCGTCCAAAACAATCAATTAAAGTAGTCAAAAATGGCTTAAATTTTGACCAAAATATTACAACAGACCATCGAGGGATGAGGAAAAATTGCAGTGAGTGATACGGACCTATTTAGTTGAGTTTAACGTAACTTTGAAGTAATGCAAATAAAAACAAAAAAGGGGTTCGAAACTGCATTCGTGCCACACTGTTTTGCACTTTGTCTTGATCATTGACTTTTAAAATTTATGAACCTTTTCAGTTTTACGTTTGAAATTGAATGGCCTGGCTGGCTGGCTTCCAATTTTACAGAATATTATCAGACTAACAGTGTCTTCATTTGTGTTAAGAGATATTTTCAAAGAGTATAGCTACCTCCTTCGCCATCTGCAACTCCTGTTTGGAAGTTTCATAGAGGAGTTCCAAGTCTTCATATTGCTGCTTGATAGATTGCTTCTCTTCAAGAACGACCAACCCGTATTCAGCAGCCTGGATTTTCTCACGACTCGCGAGAACGAGATCCTCTTTTAACCGGCTTATTTCCACTCGTAATTCCTCCATACTCTCTGAACCATCGTCCGAGTCCATCATGTCCATGATGGCAGATGGTTAATTGTCTAGTCCAGCTAGTTAAATTCCACAAAATACAAATTAACCAGGTAGAAAAATAGAAAACATTCTCCTACCGGCGAAGGAAATTCCTTATCAAACAGCCGCCATGATTTTTCAGTGCATTTCATTCCGGTCGCGCGCGTGTACGTGTGCTCGTGTGCATTGCGAGCCATATCATGTGTACATAAATGACATAAACGTAAACGCGCACGTTCCGTGCGAACAAAGATTCTATGCATAGAATTCAGTGTTCATATTTTGTCGTAATAAAATGCATGGCACCCAATTATCGCTAACTGCCGACCCCACCTACCTTGATATATATAAATGGGCGTGGCACCCCCCCCCCCTCATTTGAATTGTTGATAGTTTTACGGTAGTCCTAATCATAATTTCATAATATAACATTTAATAGATTATACAGATCCAGAAAGAGATTGACGCATTGTACTCCCGACCCCGCCTACCTTGATAAATGGGCGTGGCACCCCCGCCCCCCCCCCGATTTTAATATTTAGTAGATCAAGTCCTAATAAAAATTTCGTAATATAACATAACAGATTATACAGATCCAGAAAGAAAATGCTTATATAGTTACTCTAAATCTTATCTCATCGATACCCAGGGCCATAAGGGTTCAGTTTGAGGCTATAAATTATAGGCCCTATAGTGAGTAATTTTGAAAGGTGGCGGGCTATACGATCGTCAAGAGATGTTGGAGTACACAAAATTGAAGCTGGCTAAAATAATACCCAAGGGAAAGTAGTTGTCAAGACTGTGTGCATTTCGTTTAGTTGTCTTAGTGTGAATTAATCTTTGCAGCCGGTTCCTCATCGGATGACTTAGATAAACATGCAGATTCGGTCTTATATTGCAGGAATGTATTACCGAAACAACACCATTAATGGAATTAAGAAGTTGAACATAATATGTTTATTTTTATTATTAAAATATAGTTCAGGTCTTGACAAATAACGAATGATAGCCTATCTAATACAATTCTACAAAATGATTTACAGAATGATTTACAGAATGATGATTATTCCTTCAAGTAGCCCCTCGTGAAAAAAAAGGATTTTTTTGGTTGCTAGGTAGCTCACTCTCAATGGAAAAAAAAAACAATTCTTGTATTGTCACATTTAAATGAGCAAAGAAATGTTTATCAGTTATTGCCCTGCACCCTTCTACCATCCAATACAGGATGTTTGTGTTTGTTTGTTTTCCAATGAGCTTTGAAGCTCCATTCATATTGCGGGGTAGGCCCCCCCCCGGGGGGGGGGGGGGGGGGGGGGGGGGCACTCGAATTATTTTTTGACGGGGGTGTGCCTCACGGAACTCTGAAATGGGGGGAGCTGGCAACAAGCACAAAATATAGGGTCTTTGGAGCTACAAAAACCCTGAAACGGGAGTTAAGGGGTCTAAGGAGCAGACTAAAACTACAAAATACATAGACTTGGAGCTACCAAAGACCTACGGAAACCCCTCAAAAAGGCTCAAATTGTGGTCCAAGGAGCCGAACTAGAAGAAGAATAATGGACTTGGCGCTACTCAAATACATAGCCAAGTCATTCCGGGGGTCTATGGAGCCGAACTAGGAAGAATAATGGACTTGGCGCTATACTCAACTACCTAGCCAAGTCATTCCGGGGGTCTATGGAGCGGCAATTTTTGAAAATCGGGTATCTTTAGAGCTGCGATCGGGTGTGAAAAAGGGGTTCTTTTAAGCAGCACATACCCGTCTTACATTATACATGAGTGCCCCCCCCCCCCCCCCCCCCCCGGGGTAGGCCTATAATAGGTACATTGATATTACACATTCACGACTTTGCAACAAAATGATACATTAGTGCATTTCTAGGCTCATCCAGCCAAAGTTTTAGCATCCCTCAAGCAAACTTGATGTTTTTATGTAACGTTTTATTGATTTGTGTAATGTCAAAAATGAAAGACTAGTATCAAAATGATGACCAGTCAAAAGTCGGGTCAAACGTGAGTAGACAGATATAAAACTCTCTTTTATCGCGAATTAGCGCTGAGAGACAGAGCGCGTTGCTGAGAGAGAATTGTCGCCCTCTGTTGTGTGTGACATGTCAGTGTTCAATGTTTCCTGCCCACTGAGTAGAGGTCAGTGTTCCTGCCGTGCCTTGCCCACGTATTTAGTCAAAACAGGGGGTGTATTCTAAAACGATTTTAAGTTAAAATTCATTTTATCTACTTCATATCTACGTCACTAAAATATATTTTAGCAAATGGATATTCCTTTCAGAATATCGATTTTTCTGAAATATTTTAGTGATGTAGATAAAAATAGATTTTAGCTTCAGATTACACCCCCTGGTTTCTAATAATTACTTTCATACAAAGAAGATTTTGAGAGGGTACCCACTGCGTCTTTTTTCCCGTACCACTGATGCGTCACTTTTCCTCAAAAACTCGTGAAAGCGCGCTGGTAAGCCAAGACTAGCCCCCGCTGCTATTATGCATCAAAATCTGCGGCTCTGCGACATCGAACTAGATAAGACAAGTCCAAGGGTGACCATTAATTAGTGGCCGATCTTGATGCGGCCTACGACCACCACAATGAGACTAGGAACATTGGCTTTTCAGCGCGCTATTGCGACGCATTAGTGGTACGGGAAAAAAAGACGCGTCCCCACTGGTCGCATATTGAGCAACAAATTATTACTTTTTTTGGGGGGGGGGGGAGTGGATGGGGGAGGGGCTTTTGAGGTAGCAAAGCAACAGAGCTGTGTGGGAGAGGGTGTAACCTCCAGAAACAGTATGTATTTTTTATATTTAGTATCACTTCATGGATATTAATATCATTATCAGCCATTATACTAGGGGCAAAGTACCCCCTATGTTTTTTTGTTTTCAAACTCTTTGAAGGCGCATACAACCACACCCACCCCCTCCACACTGCCCTAACCTAAAAGGTTGGATTATTATTATTTGTGCATTACATGTACCATGCATCACATTTGACATGCTAGTCATTATACAGTCAAACCTGTGTTACCAGCAACCTGTCTATACAAGCTAACCTGCCAATAATGGCCACTTAAAAGTGACCCCCTGCCCCCTGCAGAAAAAAATGTTATAGAACCAGCCACTATTTGTGTTTCCCTAAATAGGTGGTCACTATACACAGGTTTGACTGTGGTTAAATGACCAAGACAGTTATTAATATGCCCCCACCCCCAACACAGGGGCACATATCAAGGAGTGAAATTGAAGCTCCTTGCCCATACACTCTTGTAAACACACAGACACAGACAGACACACACACACACACACACACACATCTTGCTCACACAAACACACTTATATGCTCTGCCTCTAACAAACACATCTAAACCATTCACATTACTATACTGGTAGTAACATCATGTAAACTGTTGTGTTCTCGATGCAGCACATATTTTTTGTGTGCATTATAATTGTGGTTCGTTAGATTTTTTCACTGAATATATCAATGGGGTAATTCACAATGTAATTGAACTGATTTTCTAAATATTGTGCACATAATATTCTGTGTATTTAAGCATACTCTTATGTACATACGTTTCCTGATCTTATCATCTTTTACAAATACATTTTCTCTTTCTTTTCTGGATACATCGGTTTTTTAATCATATTGTCTTATTTTCAATTCTTTTTTTCAATTGATCACAGGCAACATTCACACTCAGGATAAAACTATACATAACTTTTAATTGGGAGTAATGACAACAACAAAATCAACAAATTGTTTGCACTTCTTTCAAGTATTATTTCTCTAACAAACAATCAAAGAGAGCATCACCCTTTCACACTTAATACTTATAAACATAATAATTATTTGTATTATAAAACTTATGCAATTAACCTTTTAGCATCACATCATAAAGCATAATCAATATAAAAAATGAAATATGAGTAGAATTCAATAAAAGTATAATTTATACTCTACTTTGTGTTGAATTGTATCATTTGTATTGTTACTGTTGTATATTGCCGAATCGTGCACTAATGATTTTTTCTTTCAAGGTAACAATGCACAGTTAAAAAGAGCTCATCACAAGCTTTCATTTGATGCTTTGTTCTAACAAATTTGTCATTAATTTGCGAAGTTATGATTATTTCAATTTTACAATCATAAGTCTTTTATGCACATTATGTGAACTTCTTTAAAACCTGAATTACCGACAAGTGCAGGGTTTTGCTATAGCCGGTCACATTGTCACATATAATGAGATACCTGATACAACTAGTCAAATTCCATGATCACAAGGAACTTGTTATAATGGTGTTCCACTTTATACAGTCACCCTGCATTAAAGGGGACAATCATGCAAAGAACAGCACAGGGTTATGTTTTGGTACCATTGGTGTGATATTAAATTGATGTCCAATACTTTGCATAGCATGAACAATGAAATGAATCACCGAAACTCACAGAACCAACAGGGATGATGGTCCCGTAAGCGGCAAACGTTTGCCAATGCAATTCTATACACGCGTACATTTGGAGACAATAGAAGCACGGTAGACGTTTACGCCTTAGACAATTGACTAGTCTTTGTCTGCAGACCCATAAACAATTACTTTAGTTTTGTGATGGGAGTTCAAATAATATAATTTGTCTGGAAGCCAATATTTCTAAACTTACTGGTGGAATTGATAACTAAAAGTATTACATTTTATTTATAAGAGTATTATTTTTAGGTGGTGGTCCCTTTAAATCAAACCCATTGCCATTGGGACTGAAGAAGTTTGTTATCATCAAATTTTACTTTTTTCGACTGGGCAACCAAAATGTGCAGACATTTGAATGCTTTTCTTTGTCTGAGGCCAACCACTTCTGATTTGGGGGAAGCAACATTTGATAATTTCCACTTTACTAGGCCACCAGGAAAAAACAAAAACAAATTTAATTGCTAGGCTTCTAACATTACACAAACAGTAAATTGTTGTTATTCTTCGTGATAACAACATCAACTACAAAATGTACATGTTATGGTGATAAATGTACATCATATAGTAATATGTGAACGACAAATGTGATACTGGTAGTGTAAAGGATATATAAAAAGGATATGTATCTCCACTGAAACAAAAATATGATAGAAGGTAATTTGGTACATTATGCTGGACATACTGCATACAGTGCATAACTATATAAAAACAGGAACCATTGGATCCTGATACATTTTATAAGACAAGGTATAAAGAAATTCCATGCATTGCATGAAATGCATTATTTTCTATTGTTATTACACTATATTTTGCTGACTTATCTTTCCAGATTAAAATGAGATTCATAAAAAGCAGTGCTTTGGCTGATTTTAATCATAATTTCATGAAGTTGACTATACAAATTTATATGGCAATATGGACATAATATTGAAAAGTAGTTTGATACAGTTTTGAGGAAATGTCAAAACATTACGCAATTACAGTGAAACCTCATTATAACGAGCACCTTGGGTTCATTGAATTTACCTCGTAATATCAGATTTCTTGTTGTATCAGGGCTTAAAAACAATAAAATACATAGAACCTGGACCTGTGAAAGTACCTCGCTACATCAGATTTTGTATAAAGAGGTTCCACTGTATGTACAGTGTAGCCAAGAATTAATTGGACACCTTGAAAAAATCACTTTAATTTAAATGATGCTAGAACAAATTTTTAAAATGTTTGGTAAAAAGCTGCCTAAAATTCGTTGTATGTGTTAATTAGATGCTACTTTGTTGAAATCAAGATAAAATATAACACCATTTTTGAAAAATTATCAAAATAGTTAGTTTCCTATTTGTCAGGGTGTCCAAATAATTGTTGGCTACACTGTATCAATAATTATTTTGATACATTTTTTTTGAGAAAGTGTCCACATGACATGATACAAGTATGGACAAAATCTGACCATAAAAGCCTCATTAAACCATAGTTTTCTTAATCAAACCATTTATTTCCGCTCTGGTTCTTTGAGGAGTAGAAAGTTCCTGCTTTGTCATCATCATCATCATACTCGGAAGAGCGACTTGAGGAACCCTTTCTCCTCTCGTCTGTATTATTTGTGTCTCTCCCAGTCTTTGACTGTCCCGCTCGACTGCTTACAAAGTGAGAAGGGTTCCTCTGGATGCTGTCATGTCGCCGCTTCATGGGCCCAGCCTTCTGTTCAGCGGCCAATTGATCCCAGTGCACTCCAGATCTGAGTCCTGAGTGCTTCCTGATGGGCACATGCTGTAGAGCCTTCACCCAGTCCCCAGATGTGTTCATCTCAATCATGATCTTCATCATCTGGTCAAGGGTCAGGGTCTTGGCACCCGTCGTCCACTGCAGGTGCTTGTCCAATGGGAGACGAGCATGCTCGATTCCATGCCGCTTTGCTCTGGCCAACGATTGACCCGTTAAGACACTGGAACTGTCCACAAGTGCGCCAATGACATAGGTCTTGTCCGGGTCATATGCCTTCATGATGTTTGGGGAATCGGCACTCAGGTAGATCAGATCCTTCTTCGGGAAGGCCTCAAAGAGATCCTTGTCGGTTACATTCACCATCATCTTCTGGAAGGAGTCCTTCATGGTGTGCTTCATCTGCTGCAGAGAGGGCTTATCCTCTGTCAACCCCACCCACTGGATACTGAAGGGGTCTCTGGCAAACTTGTTGGCATTGATGACATACGTCAACTGCTGCACCATGCTGATGATCTCCTGCCTCCTCATCAACTCCTCGTAACTGAAGTCGAAAACGAGCTTGGGTCCGAACTTCATTCCCGCTGCAAGTCTCCACCTATCAAACTGCAGTATGGTGTTGCTATGGAGTCTGAGGAAAAGACGATTTTCAAAGACGTTGTCTTCCTCTTGCTCTCCTTCCTGCTCTTTCAACTCGGCTCTCTCTCTTGCACGTTCCTTCCGCTTCAACTTTTCCTTTTTCTTGAGGATCTCTTTCTGGCTGAGAAACCGCAAGAATTTCTTGCGACTCTTCTTTGTGGTGAGAGTGAGAAAATGATCCAGATCACGATCAGAGATCATTTCAGGAGCATGCCATCCTATGGACAAAAGATTGGCAACTTCCTGTCTTCCACTTTCCAACCGATCTGCATGTTCGGTACCATCTGATGTAGCTTGATCCTGCTCAAAACTGCTATTACAATGTCTACATGCAGAGTAAATTGTTCTATATGAAGGCAACTGAAGAGTCTTTGGTGTAACACGGCTGCAAGCTTGAAAGCCATAGTTGCGAAGAGCCCAATGAGTGTGTTTCAAAACATTTGATGACCTTACTGACGACAGATATAGGTTGGCAGCTTGCAGCTTGAAACACTGCCTGAGCATAGACTGAACCATCCGCACCATTGTGAGTTTCATGCAAGGCAGATCTGAAATTAAGCAAAGGAGAGAGCACAGAAAAATTATTTATAAATTTCCAAAAGATTTGGTCACATTAACAACATTGGTAGGCAGTATGACCACCTACACACTACTCATGCATTTCAACTGAAATAAAGTTGCAACCACTCAGGAAACTTTTTAAAAAATAGAAAAAAAAAGGATTTAAGTCTACAGGTGTGTAGAAATTTACAACATAAAAGTGTATTATAGGGAAACTGCACTAGCACATGAATCTAGAAACAAAACCATGCTAGTGTTGTATACACCAAACGCCGATATGGTATTGCGATATATATCGCACCGCGGTATATAAAGCTAGCGCTCAGTGGTACACACATCTACTAAAGTAAATGGTCCAGTCAGCTGGACCATTTACACGCAATTTACATTAATATGCTGTAGCTAAGCATACCGGCCATTTGTACAAATATATTGCGCAATATCCAATTTCCGTTCAACAGTTGAACGGCACATTTTAGGAAGCCTCACTACGGAAAACGGACTGGAAATAATAGTTTTTTCTACATTTTGCGGTCTTCAAAACAGCAGAGTTGGTAAAAAATTTTAAAACAACTTATATGAATTGTGGATTAAACGTTTGTTTGCATTTGCTGGTAAATGGAGGGAGGAATTGGCCAGCAAAAATATTTTTGTGTTGAATAGTGCAACAAACAGGAGAGATGTAACTCTGCACAACCTTAGTGTAATGTAGAGCTCTATGCGTGGCCGTACAGTGGTACAAACTTAAAAATCGTGCAGCAGATGGAAGAAAGCTCGGACAAATAGCTAGATATGATTTATCAACTTGAGAGTTCAGACATGAATTGGAGACCATAGAAATGATAGAATCTGAATCTGTGAGTTTATGATGAGGGTCGGTATGTGTAAAAATCTTTATGACTAGGTAAATTTGGGATATGTCTTTAAAGTTAAAACTTTGTCTTTTAACTCATTTGCCGGCCCGTAAGTGGAACCAAATACAGCTATTGCATTGTGAAGACCATTCGTTAGAAAGGCCTGACAGCAACAGAGACAGTATTAGACAGTGTAGTAAATGTTAAAGAGGCTGTGAAAACAATAGATTTGTTGATCTACTGCACAGCATAATATTATTAAAAAAAGGATTTCTTTCTTAGTACCTCTACATTTATGTTTTAATCATAAAATACAAGTTTAAGTATCTAAATTCAAGTTTGACCAACTATAAATTTCATTTCTCTTTCATTATTTTTAGTCTAGTCTCTACTCTCTAGACAAGTGAATATTTGACTTTGTCTTTGGCAATGAATTGCTTAATGCTTTGCCTTGACCTTGTCATGTTCAGAAATATTTCATTAAAGGGAAATGCCAGTAGTGGGAAACAGTGAATTTAGGCTCAATGCCAGCGGCTTTCATAAATGTTTTAATTTATATTTCTGCACTTAACGATACTATTACAAAGTCTAAGGTTCGGATCTATCCACACATAGGTACATTACAGTAGCATTGTGTGGAGATCAACCTCTTCCGCCTGCTGCACTATCCAAAAAATAAACAATTTTTGTCGGCCGATTTTTCCCTAAATTTACCAGCAAATGCAAAAAAACTTTTGTTTATGTGATCCCTAAGTCATATACTTTGATAATAATTACTGACTTTGTTGTTTTGAAGATTGCAAAATGTAGAAAAAAAACGATTATTTCCCGTCTGTTTTCATTACCGATGCATCCTAACACATAACTGTGATCAGCGCCGTCCGTAGGACGGCGCTGTGAAGACGAAACGTTAAAAAATTTGTAGGAAATTTGCCGACGGGTGGTTTCAAGAACTTTCCATCTATTATTATTATTATTTTTTTAGTTCTAGACATTAATTAAACATTCAACCTACCTTGCTTGCTATTTAAATTGTTGCAAAAGAATGATAACTTAGCTCAAATTGATGATGATGATGATGATGACTATTATATTTCCTTCGTCTTTGTTCGCTGCATGCAATGTCAGGTGACCGAAAACTCGTCGGCAATGCATAGCGCATGCGCGGGGCGATCGGTTGATCGGGTACAGGGGGTGCATTGCCGACAAGTTTTTGATCACCTGATATTGCTTGCAGCGAACAAATTCGGATACCATTTTCGTCACTTCTGTAATCTTGCCAGTTTTATAGTAAATTTCAGGATAAATCAAACGAATGGAGCATCAGACGTTTTGCAATTCGGATCATTGATGTCCATGCATAACATAATTCGTAAGTATGAACCGAGATATGTTATTTAAAGTATGATATATATATTTTTTTTATAAGTGTGTTTGCCGTTAAAGCCTATCAAGTGTTACCATCACGGTATACACACCTCAGTATGCCAGGCGCCGTACTACGTACGGCGCCTGGTTAGGTTACCTAACACACAACGTTCAACTGATGAACGGTACAGTGTATGAATAGGCAGTATGGTAATCTCCCGTGTATTACCATATATTGCGTGTAAATGGTCCACCTAAGGCTGAGCCTAAGTGGACCATATACTTTGTAGATGTGGATCTTTCCACACACGCCCCTTTTTTATGCTATTTCAACAATACTAATCAATTAGTTTGGTCAATAAAGTTATTTTCCACTACTGGCATTTCCATTTAATAATATTATTAAATTATCATTATAATTATAATCATGAAACATTATAATGTTGATATATTGATTATTCATTATTCATTTATTGATAAAATTATAATGAAAATGCTGATGAAATGTTGCATTAATGCATCCAAATTTAACATTTAATATTAATACCATACCATTGACATAATGGCGCTGCACACAAGGCTGAAGCTCTCCCTCTTGACTTTGACAGCTGCTAGCTGGAACTGAAACTGAAAGTAAACAACAGAAACTCTCAAAACAGACAAAAGTTAATTTTTTGTAACATTTGTAACATTACTCACATGATTTGCAGTATGTGGGACAACACTACAAACACTACTTCTTATTCTTCACCAATGCAAGCAGAAATTAGCCTTTCGTAGAGTAAAATATGGACTGTTTTTCTATTTTATCGATCTTTAATATTCATGATATTACACCGTAGAACAAATTATGTCAAATATATATCTTACTGCGTCTCTGTCACTCGCCCTGCTCGCGGACAATTTCGCCGATTTAGTTTCGAAATTTCACGTGTGTTCATTTATCCAAACTATGGAACGCTACTTGTCTTGTATTTTGCGATAAAGTACGCGCTGAGACTATACAGGGTGTTTATAAAAAAGCGGAACCCAACTTCCACCCGCAATATTTTATTTAATAAACATAATTATATTTATTGCAATATGTCATATCAAAGGATAATTCATACTCTTACGTTTGATACCAAATATGTTGTGATAACGTCATGCATGATTGAATAAAATCTATTTTAAAAGGGTTATGTAAAAAGTAATTGCGCACAAGAGTAGAAAGTAATTGTTAAATGCAATGTAAAGAATGAAACAGTAGTACATTTCATGATGTTTCTTGATTCATAGTTTTACATTTTATTCAACTTTGAGAAGAGTTCGTGGTCCATAATCATCCCCAATGTCCTTCCACATGACCCCATGTCTGTCCGCATAGGTTTGTGCTCGTGTTCAGTGGTTAGTTGCATGGTCAGGCAAGGAACTGATTTAAAAAGTATCTCCATGTTCATTTATTTACGGAACAAAAGGATTACAAGACAAACGAACACAAGGAGAGGTTTCAATGAATGACCATCATACCGTGTTGATGAATAGATCTAAATCTTGTGCGCAAAGCAATTTTAACATTGCTCGTTTAAAATGCTTGCAATTCGATAACTACAAGCTCGATTATTACAAATATGGTATCAAGTGAAAGAGTAATAAATTATCTTTGCGATGATATATGGCAATAAACATAACTATGTTCACTACATAAGATATTGCTGGTGGAAGTTGGGTTCCGCTTTTTTGTAAACACTCTGTATAGGTGAGCTAGCTGCGCCATGTCAGAGCTAATCTTCTTCTTCTTCTTCTTGACTTCAACTCAATTTCCACCAGTACAGCCTTGAGATATTTTAGAATCGATGACAGTATCCAATCTACTTTGGGCCATCTACCCATCTATGACTAGAATTTTCACTGCGTTACTCTTATACATAATTTATATTTACATGATGGCATATAGTTGAGTCGAATCCATTTAGCGGCAGCCCTACAGGGGCGTCGATCCGTTTTTGATATTGGGGGGGCGAGATTTGAAAATTTTTCCAGAGTGACCACTGAGCTCAAAGCCCTTTTTTTGTCATGCCCGAAAGTTGTATTATGCGCTCATTAAAAGTGGCTTGATGGCTCGAAGACCTGATTTGGGGGGGGGGCACCCACATTGTGTGGCAATAATGGGGGTCCAGGGGGCGGAGCCCCCGGAAGCTTTTAGATTTCAGACATTTGCAACTCCTATCATGGGTGTAAAAATTGTATAAAGTAGTGAACCTATACTGGTAACGTATTTTTAAAGGGCAAAGCGAGGAAAAGATTGAGCCTTGCATGAGATGGATCCACGTGATCCTGTATACTATAGAGCCATCGATATAGTCTAGGGCATTGGGCTCCCATGAAACTAAGCAAGAGCGTCAAAGACTTCTCAAAACTGGAGGGATGACATTGCGAGGAAGCGAAGCGACCGAGCGGGGGAGGGTGTGGGAGGGGGTGTCCCCCTCCCACAGTACGGGAGCTTTTGTATTTTTGGGCGTGAAATTGTGCGATTTGGTGCACTCCTGAGACAGAAATTTCACGTAATATGAAGTATATAAGTATGGAACCAAACTTACATAATGACAAAGGGAGGGGGACAACCTTCACTCCTTTCAAATGTGGGGGGACATGATAATATTCCAATATGATTTGCGTTCAGCGCATATGGACCGAATTGACTGAAAGATATATATTTCAGATTTAAAGATGAAAGTATGGAACCAAACATACATAATGACAAAGGGAGGGGGACAATCTTCACCACTTTCAAATGTGGGGGGACATGATAATATTCCAATATAATTTACGTTCAGCGCATATGGACCGAATTGACTGAAAGATATATTTCAGATTATTTTATTTACTGTGACGGTGGGCTATCTATAGATGAGGGTTTAAAATTCTTCGTTTGAGAAATTACACTGCCCAACACATACATGTGAGTTCCCGCAATCCAAATGAAACTTGCAATATGATAAACTGTATGCGCGCGAAGCGCGCGGCAAAAAAGAGATTTACAGTCCTTTTCAAACTAGAAAACGGCTATTTTGAAGATTAATTATTGATAAATGTGTCTTTCCCCTCTTTGGCATTATATCACTTGATTTTTTTCTTCCTCATTTTCGGAATTATTGGGGGGGCGAAATGATATGTTCGCCCCCCCCCCCCCCCAATATTTTCATTGGGGGGGCGACCGCCCCCCTGCCCCCCCCCCCCCCCCAGGATCGACGCCCCTGCAGCCCTATATTCCAGTGGTGGGATTCACCTAACTCGTCTGCATCCATCTTCAATGAAAAGACAGTGAGCCACGCACCCCCCCCCCCCCCCCCCCAGGCCTTTTCGTTTTTGCTGGTATACATTTAGTTTTGATTTTGGGGCTTTGAATAGCTAAATTCCAAAAGCTTCTGGGCGCTCCGCCCTCTTGACCCCCGGCGCCCGAAAGACTATGGAACGTGTTGCCTTTAACCTCTCCCACCACTGATATCTTTGGTTCTAATCTCAAGACATTTCTATTTAATTCATCATACCAATAACTTCTGCACCAGCACTCCCCCTTATTGTTTGTCCTGGAGATAATTAATTATGCGCCTCGGAATAGTTTTACTAGATAGACGGCGCTATACAAATGCTGGACAAGTAAAGGTAAGTATAGTAAGGCCATGAAAAATAAATGGTTGGATTGGCGTAACCCGCCCGACCCTAAAAATACCACTGACCCTAAAGGTTTTTTCTGATTTTTTTTAAATTTTTTTATAAAATGTCCTCCAAGATAACTCCTCAATCGCCTGTTTCCAATGTATATTTACATGTGTAATACCCGTTTTTGATTATAGATTGTAAGATATTTTATAACATAATTTTTTTGGAAGATTTTATTCACTCTTGGGGTATCAACGTACAAAACATATTTACATATTATATTATAAAAAACAGTATAACTATTATGAAAATATGATACTGTAATATGAACAAATCAACATACTTTATTGACCGTAATCAAGGCGAACTGGGCAGATCACTCTCCTACTATATAAGTATGCGAGTTACATTTACTTATCTGTGAAATATTCTCATTTACACTAGCATATGTACCATCGATTTTTTTTTACTGCAACATAATGATTCTAGCAAAGTGTGCAATCATCGAAGGCTTATCCATGTGCAACGTTCTTGCATGGGCTACTACCAAGAAGGTATAATAAATACCTTTTTACTACACAGGCTATTACTTACATGTTATCTCATTTTGATAAAAGGACATACAAGTATAATGAATTTCATCGCCAATATCTGTTTTATTGGACGGGGACAAAAATGAAAACAACTCTTATATCCATGGTGCGTTTTCTGTTAATATAAAATATTGAAAGAGTTTGTTTTTGTTGAAAAATTGATTGGTTTGTTTTGTTCGTTTGTTTGTTTATATGTATTTTGTTTGTTGTACTTGTTGTGGTGGTGGTGGTGGTGGTGG